>JAOUQU010035844.1:0-17557 GCA_028566735.1 Ammoglanis amapaensis
ATTGCCGAGATACTCTGGGGATCGGTAGCGGTCCACAGAGTAACCCAGGGTCGAAGTCGACTGAAGGGTAAAATAGAATAGACAGCAATTTGTAAAAATCACGAAAGTGTGTGTTAAAATAAGACTTGAATCACTTATTTGTGTGTGGATCATACTGTAACTGATGGAATGCATTTGGTAAACTACATGTAGTGGAAAACTGGAAATACTATCTGTAACAGAAGAAGAATACATGCTACAATATTCATATATCAATCTTACCTTCAGACAACAGCAGTCATGATCGATAATGACTTTTTCCTTTTCAGTTTTGCTGTTTAAATGCGGATGTGGCAAGAACAGACAAACCACTGGAAAAGTACCGAGTTACGCAATAAACTGTGCTGAACATCTGCCCCCCATTTTCTAAAGTGCTATTGATATCGTTTTATTTAAAGTTATATTGTTTTTTGCGTCTGTCACTACATGTTTTAACAATTTTAATTTCGATCGAATAGTTTTTTTGAAATATTTTTTCATTATATTAGATTTATAAATCGGTTTATGTGAGTTGCTCTCCAGTTCATTTTAGTGTAATAGTGTAAAATATATGTTTCTAATTATATTGTTTTCGGAGCCAATGATTTGCTACTAAACTACTAAAACATTTTACTTTTATGTACAGTAGGTAAAACAAATCATACATTAAACAAATGATAATGATAGCTCCAAAGATTGACCAAATCTTTCATACAGACGAACTCAGTCAGTATTAAATATATCTAGGCAAGGTTTTTTTCTTTTTTAAATGTTCTTTAAGGTATGTATGACTTAAAACATAAACATTATGTGCATTAAACTGTAACTGGGTTTTCACCGGCAGGGTCACAAATATTTAACTTTCGAAGACTTTAATTGTATCGCCGTAAAGACTCAGTAGATTTTGTTTGTTTATTTAATAACATTAACAATAAGTTTTCGACTCAGACACATTTCGGTTTTGTAACCGACTTATAAATCGTTCTAGAATTAGCTTTAGCTTAGCGAATCGAACTTTACGGTATTCGGGCGCAGCTGCTCGAGTAGTTACGGTTATACTTGGTATTGCACGCGACGTAACGCTGAGCTCCAGTGGCGCAATCGGTTAGCGCGCGGTACTTATAAGACAGTACAAAGCTGAGCAATGCCGAGGTTGTGAGTTCGAGCCTCACCTGGAGCACTGTGTTTTATACCTTCTTCAAATACACCATCGTTTAAAACGTTAACCGACAGCTTCAATATTCACAACGTCTTTTATCATCACAGTGCCAAATCTTATGTCACACATTTATCAAGTGAATGATCTAACGGAATTTTATTACATTTATAGTCTTATTGTACGTTAAAAATATTTAACTGATCAATAAAACAATATTCATAATCATTTGAAACAAACTCAATCGTTTGAAGATGTATCACAGTAATGGACGATATATACACTTGGGGTCAGCATTGTCCTTATTAACAGTTCCTTACTCCGAAAATATTATATTTGTTTGTGACTACTGCCATCTGTCGAATGGATAGATTATTGCCCAAAAATCCCAGTTCGAATTTCACAAACATGTCCTGGTTTAAATAATCTTCACTTACCAAACAAGAGTACATTTAAGTTGCTTGATTAGTGGGTGAAGTGTCTGCGTTGATGAGCTGAAGACCTGGGTTCCAATCTTAGGTTGACGGTCAGTGGTTTTTAGTCGGGTGGTGTGTAGTCAAGTGATTAGCTGTTGAGAGTCAGAGGTGAGTACTGTGTGGTTAAGGTTAGTAGGTGGGTAGTTATTTGGTTGTGGGTCAGTGGTGGTGTCAATATGTCGGTGGTAGTAACTAGTGATAATTCAACTGGTCAGTGGTGTGTGATCTGACGGTCACTGGTTGATAGTCAACTGGTTAGTGGAGGACAGTGAACTGGTCAAAGGTCAGCGGTGGATTGGTTGATGGTCAGTGGTCAGCAGTGAGTGGTCAGCAGTTCACTGGTCAGTGGTTGGTGGTCTGTGGTTCTCTAAGCATCATTAGTTGTGCAGTGGTCAATTGTCAGTGGTATGTAATCAACGGGTCAGTGGTTGATCGTCAGAGGTCAGTGGTGGGTAGTCAACTGGTCAGTGTTTGATAATCAACTGGTCAGTAGTCAAACGGTCGGTGGTCATGACTTAACAGGGTAACAGTGTTAATCACTAAGCCACTGTATCACCCAAAAAATGTTAATCCTATAATAAATGAACTATTTGAAAATAACTTACAAGTTTCGTAACAATTATTGCTTATCACTTTGAATAACCCTTGTTGTTGGCATTATTATTCAATTTGCTATTCAGGCCACATTTGTTTGAAAAAAATGCCTCATCATTGTGTTTAAATAACTGCACTGCACTGTAATAATCTCTGAGATCAGCAACTTGAAATGTGAAGCTGAGTGGATTAAACATCTGTACATTTCACTTCCCATGTGTGACAGCACTGACTGAACGGTATTACAATTATCAGAATTTTATTCATATCCCCCTCCTGAGTTCTTTCCACTATTTGTCTTTATTACAGTAAAAAAAACCTGGAGTCTGCCATGCATCCCTGAGGAATGCTTGGATATTTGAAAAACGGAACATACAACCTTTTAATCAAAGCGGTGTATTTTCCTGGAACTGGAAACTGCAGCATTTGCTGATCGGGTGCAGATGGATTCAAGCAAAATTAGTTTATAGGCCTGGCTCTTGAAATGACCTCAAACTGGAATGATGATAATCATGTGAGCTCCAAAAAGTGTTTGTACATGACTGGGAGCTCTAGGGATCAGTGTCAAGCAAACAATTGAAAAGTATTGTTATTTTTTTCTTCCTAAAATGGCATTGCAGTGTACTGTTTCATCCAGTCTGTTGGAGACCAATGCAGGGTTGAAAAAGTGCCAACATCACAAACACATTAGTATATACGTTTGTCACCCATTGTTGATAGTGGGGTGTACAAAAAAGTCTCAGCAAGGGACTAGGTTAAAACCAGATTCCCAATTTGTGCTATTGATTACAGCGCCACTTAAGCTTCAATATACATTACATTTGGTGGCCTCTGGAAACTCATTGGGGATCATCAAATTTGAATCAGAGAGTTCAGACTCCTGGCACTCATGTGCTACAGGAAAATATCACTTCTCCACCTGGGTGCTTTGGACGATCATCTGCGCAACATTATTACTTCTACAGCAGTTTATTACAAAGTTTTCTAATTACCAGTCATAACATCATGGCCACTGACAGGAAAAATAAATAACACGGATTATCTTTTTCTTGCACCACCTGTTGGGTGGGACATATTAAACACAAAGTGAACTTACTATCCATAAAGTTGGTGTTAGAAGCAGGAAAAATGGAGGATAACAGAAGCATGTGGATTTGGGTTTAATTAGGCCCAAATTGCGTTGGCTGGATGAGTGGGTCAGAACCTCTTCAAATCTACAACTGTGAAATGTTCATAGACTGCAGAGGTCAGTTATCTATTAAAAGTGGTCCAGGACAAGAACAGTGGTAAACAGGCAATGGAGTGGCCTTGGCTTTAGAGCTTAGCTATTAGTGTTTTTAGTTTTAGCTTAGCTATTAGTGTTTTATATATTTATGCATTACATATATAGCTAGCTAGCTATATAGCGTTTGAATCAATTTGTAATATAATTAGTGTATTATTCAACAGTGTGGCAGTAATAAAGCCAGTGTATATTTAGATTATTAATTACAATTAATTATCAATTATGATTATTAATTACATTTAATTAATTTGTTGTAGAAACCCTAAGGCTAATTAGTGTTAAATAATTATAGTTTTCATTATTTCATCATTAAAAATTTTATATAAAGCTCTATTTTGTCCATATTTCTTGTTGCACTTTAGGTTCAGGCTACCTTACAGTAGTATTTATTAATGCAATTATAAAACTAAATCTTTATGAAAGAATTTGTCAGCACATGTTTTCTTTAACCTTTCACTTGACCCACAAAAGCTGGATGAGCTAAATTAAACATTTTAACGGAAATGAAAGTAATGACCTACACACATCTCATTTTACTCATTTTCAAAGTTTAGGAACCTCAAACCATCAGGGAATATATTGCAAATGTCTGAGCATAATATCGTCCTGTTAGGACGATAGGGTTAGGGTTAAATCATGGGTGTACTCCAGCTCTCTGGATCAAACTGGATATGGCCAGACAGGGAGCGTGTGAATGTGTTGATGTTCTTAAAGTTTGTGGTTAGAGAGTGGATTCACATGGGGCATCACTGAGCCACGGCCCTGTAACTCCAGCATAGAACAGACTGTTCCTTGCCCTCCAATTGCTGGTGGATGAGTAGCTGCAAGGCTGTGGCCATGACTGGATATCATTTTAGCCTTCACTCCTTTTTCAGTCTGCAATTAAGGCTAATTTTAGAGGCTCCAAGTAACAGGCAGAACGGTGAAATGTCCTGAATACACATTTTTTGGCTCTGATTAAATGTTGGCCAAATAAAAGCTTCACTTCTCAAATATCTCTATATTTTTGCTTTTCTGCCTTCTTAGTTGTAGAACAGAAGGATGTACATTTTTCAACACAACTGTGCAAAAAGGATGGAATAAAGTTCCTCAGAAGTCTAAGTTTATTAAACACTATCTAGGCATAATGGCCACTCACCTTTGATGTAAATATATTATATTATAATCATGGTGCATGTTACTGGGTGGTATATATTACGCAGCATGTGAGAAATTTTTTCTTTAAATTTGATGCACTCAATTGACAAATAAGTCAGTACTGGTTTGGATATGAATATGCCAGAATACACATTGGTTTCTTGGGGGGGGGGGGTTACATTTACATTACATTTGGCTTACATGATGTAAAAACAGGAGTGATGCGTGTATAAATAGTTGATGAGTCCCGCCACTGAGGTTTATTTTTAAGGTGAAGGTTTGAGAACAGTGTTTAGGAACTGAAGAGGAAACTAGGTAGTAACTAGTAGCGGACATTTGAAAGGTAATAACACATGGTTTAGATCTTTCCTTTGTCAATTACTTTTGCATTTTCCTATACGGAGAGTCTGATACAGACTCAAAGGCCATTCCTGATGTTGGCCAAATCAGTTGATAAGCTGTGTTTTTATAATAAAGAATAACATTGGCTGTTCCTATTGTACTCTATAGCTATTCTTAAAAGATCAGGACTCTAAAACAAATGAACCACACCCATAATTCTTTTCATTGCCTATGACCTTCAAATATTGACTTTGGCATGACCCAAGGATAATACTGGATTAAATAGGAAGCCAAAATCTGTGCCCCCTATTAATATTCTTATCTCCTGAAACTTCTTTTCAGTGTGGACAAATATCACAGAGTTTAAGAATAACATTGTCAAGATGATGCACAGTTGTGCAAACAAAAGTCTCATGTTGGCATGTGCGATATTTCCCCAAGGGAAACTTCCCTTGACATTTAGTGTATGTTCCCAGGTGTTTATGGTTGTCTTAACATTTTGTTCAGAGGAAGGATCAAAGACACAAAGGTCAAACTTTAACAGTCAAACACTCTCACTTTCTTAATCACATATCAACACATACCTATGCAAAACATGAAAAACCTCATTTGGAAAACCAACCCAGGACCTTCTTGCAAGGAATTATTTTAGAAACATCAAGAAGTGCTTATGTATGTTGGATGTATAAACCATGTCAAATGATTAATAAATCAAGACCGTGAATTTATTCACATCCAGGAAGGTAGGAGGGCTATTGTCGCTCAAATGCGGATAATTTTAATAATAGAGAATGACTGGGGAGTTGAAATCCTATTATACAGAGAAAACACTTCCACCTCATTTACCAGAGATAACTTTTACATAATATTTTATGAGCAGTTTAACAAAATAAGCATATGTGCTGTGCACATATCTAAGCAGCCATCTAAGCTTAAATGACAGAACCCAATCACACCTTGCTGTGCTGTCTTAAATGTACATAAATCACACTCTGGTTTGATCTTCAACCTTTGCATTACTGCTTCAACTTGGAAGTGGATAGCTAGGAGGGCTTTTCACTAGGTGTAATAGAAATGACCTAAAGTGGTTCTGTGCAATATTTCAACTGAAGTCTCACAGAGTTTTGAACTCAGTCCTCCCCTATCTTGCATTTTACTACAGGCCTTTTTTGTAAAGAAATATCCTCCCTGAGCTATTCCAGACTGTCACTTCCTCCTCACGCTCACATCTATGTATAGAAATCAGCTCATTTTAAAACTTGAGCCCAAACGAGACTGAACTGATTTATTCACTAAGATTGTATGTTAAGATGCAATGATTTTTGTCAAAGCTACGTATACATATTAATTGTCATTCTATTCTTCTTGGCTTAACCTCATCTGATCATGCAGACCCCTTTTCTACAACATCAGAAAGATTCGACTGTTCCACCTTTTGAAAGCCACTCCAGCAACTCATACAATTATTATATCTATGAATGTATACAGGGGCGGCACAGTGGCTTGTTGTTAGCGCTGTCGGGTCACAGCAAGAAGTCCCAGGTTGGATTCTCAAAATAAGGCAGTACAGGACTTTCTGTGTGGAGTCAGGTTAATTAGACATACTGAGATTGTCCTGTGTGCGTTTGTCCTGATTGGTCTCTGTGTGTGTGTCTCTGCACTATGCAACAGACTAGAAACCTGTTCAGGTGTTTAATGTACCACACTGTAACCCTAAACTGGATAAACAATAAAACTATATAATGCCAGATGCATATTTTGGCCAGATACATTATTAAATATTATTCCACTGTATAAGTCAGTTTAGCTTGAAACAATTATGTTTTTATTTCCTGTTTTACCTCTGATTCTTAATTAATACAAAATACAAACACATACATACACAGTGCAATGAAACTGTATATATTTGGCCTGTCGAAGGTAACCCACATGACGTGGTGTGTGACTTCATGCTCTAAAGCAACAAGCGACCAACCAACTTAAAGCTGACATTTCATCAAACAGAAATACTTTTTTTCAGTCATTTTGTAACAAATGTATGCATTGGGACAGTTTAAAAAAATATGCATTTGGCACCTTGTTTAAGAGGTCATCACACCCCAGTCTAAAAAAGTTTTGCACTGGAGGTCTTGAGGTGCCATTTCTTCTTCTCAAATTGTTTACATTCAGCATGAGTTAGTTTACCCAATCTGTCTTAGCTTCATTTGATCCATTCTGCATTTTGTTCTGCTAATGACATCACACACACATACATCTTGATGAATGTCAAACAATATTACCACAACCAGGTGCAGAAAACGTTTCTGTAATGATTCCCATATCCCAAGTGAAAACAGAAAATTGAGGAGAAGGGAGAATGGCTCTGTACCTCCACTGATCTGAACCTATACAGCTACTAATTAAATCTGACGTACTGGTTCTATAGGAAATTATTAGAACCTCTTTTAGTAAAAGGACCATGTCTGCATGTGACCAACTTTACCGTATTTCATGTGCGGCAATTGCAACTGGTTATTTGGATACGTTTGTTTACCACTATATATATATAACATTCCAAAAAATGAATAAATTCTATTTAAAACTGTTCTAATGCTCCCAAGATGACAATAATCTCTTATATATTGTCTATATTGTTTTTTAAACAGAACATGATTGACTTGCTCTGTGAGGTGGGGGTATAACAGTGTTAATGACAACCATGATAGATAAGTTTGCACATGTGTAGCATAAGCCATAGCATGCCAAAGTAGTTACACTCCAAAGAGATAAACTGACCAACTCCGATCCTAATGTCATGTGCACCATGTGTGAATTACCGTATTCTAACAGAACTGAGTTTCCACAGTGAAATCGCTATAGGCTTATTTGTATGCTTGGCAGGAACCCATGAGAACGTGCAGATGAAAGTGGGAGTATGTATATGTTGGGGATTACTGTATTTTACAGCAGCCATAATGACTTTTCCAGACAAAGAAAACTACATGATGGCTGTTCTCCACATCACAATCAGTAGAGATTAATTATTTTCAGTGAAGAGAAAAATCACAAGAAGGCCTCTTGGATGCTTGTACGCCAAGCAGCAAAATAAAAGTGCCACTGTTATTTAAGACTGCAATCAGGAATTACTAAAATGTGCTATATTGTATATGAGTGTGGTGCTGGTGTTCTTGCATTTAAATATCTTTATTTAATTGAGTAAATTGCGCACTATGAAACCATGTGCTGTCAGCTGTAGTCAATTCAGAATGTTTTTGAATGTGTTCGGTACTACCCTGGGAATATAGTCATTTATAATTGGCTACATTTATGATTGGATACACACGTACATTAAATCCTAGATATGATCGACGGGAGTACATTCAATCCACTGTTTATCATGGGTTTTAGAAATCGTCTTCAGGTCCTGGAGTGCCTGGATTGGAAAATGAGTAAATGTTTTATTGAAGATAGAGCCAAAAGCTATAAAACAGACGGGAGTCAAAACCCATATGCCTTGGTAATCAGAGAAAGATACACGTGATAAAAAATTAAGGATGCATTATACAAATTACAATATAGGACTAGGAATTAGAATTTTTAGAAATTAAGAATAACTTTTTGTGGTTGGTTGCTTTAGTCATGGCACCCGGGGAGCAGGTATGGGTTTGGTGCCTTGCTCAAGAGCACCATTCTTTTTTGTAATTTAAAACGTTACTAAACTGTAACCTTCATGATTTTAATACCATGTAGCTGAATAGTTTGACATCTCCTTTTTAATCAAGCCTGCAGAAAATAAGAAGCATTGTGATTTTGCCACAAATGACAGTTTAGACTTTTTATCCAGCATCTCAGCCACATTGTATTAATAAACTATTAAAATCATAACAGACTAAGACAGAAAAAGTACTAAGGGAGAAAAAGCTAACGCTCGAGAAACTAAACACTTTAAACCAAGTCTTTTTTCTGGGATGTCTTATTGCTGTTTTATGAAAGTTCCTCTGTCCAATCCTGTCTTTTCAACGCTCTGATGAGCATCAAGAGGTTTTGTCATCCTGAAGCTACGTAGCTCTTACATGTTCACACATGTAAATTATATATCCACATGGACGAAGTAATCTAAACTTGCCTCAACTCCCATGAAACCAATCATCATCTCAGGAAAAATAGGGAGGTCTGGATCTGGTGAAAAAGGAAAAAAAAGTATTTAATCACAATGCATGATTGAAAGTCATATGGAGCTCTGTCATCAGTTCAGAGAGTGCAATCATAGAATGAGCACACTGTGAGCAGATTGGATTGTGTAACTTTTGTAAATTGTGCTTCATCAAGTTATTCAGAAGAAATACTCTATATAAAATATAAAGTACCAATTTAAATATCAATTTTACATTGTGCAAACGTGACAAAGAGTTTTCTTATGTGCTTTAAAATGCTTAGCATGGGAAAGGTCTGCATATATCTCTACTGAGTAAAATGTCAAAATAATAAAAAATAATAATTCTATTTTAGTCTGTCCCACCATGATCATAAATAAGCAGTGGCAAAACCTGATAAAGCATAAAAGCTTTGACACTACAAATGTAAAGCTATGTTTTTAACCTGAACAGCATTAATCAGACTCACATTGTTATAAATTATTTGTATAAAAAACTCCCACACATGTATGAAAAATTGCTCTATGTGAAAATAAATCTAATAATGACACTTTGATTTAGCTATTTTAAAAAGCAAAAGCAGATGAAAAATTATTTAACTTTCAGTCTGCAAACATGGTTTGTGCTACAAAGAGCAACACACTGGATATCACAGGGGTGTCTGTCTCCTCTTCTGACAAACATTAGGAGCCTGTTGTTTCTCAAAGATATTTTGGTTCAAAGGCATATGGGCTACACAAAGTCCCAAAATGAACTGATTAAAAACATAAGGAGAGTATAATGTTTCAAGAGAGCTACGGGGGAGAATGGAGAATAGACAAAGAAGAAAGCAGTTTTTGGATTGGTGGCGAGGTAACAGGGGCAAGTTGAGTACTGGAACTTGCAAAGGTCACTACTGTTACTTTTAAAAATGTTTTGGTATTTACCAGAATTGATATATAACATCAGAAACTGATTGGTGATTGAAACGCTCTTTACTCTTTAGGCTGGATCTGAGCTCTGCTTTGACATTACTGCTAGACAATGTACAAGGCATTTAATTCTCAGTTTTAATGTAATATATTTTAAAAAATACTATGGAACCAGTTGTCATAAGACAGAACAAATTTACTTTGAATTGCAGACTCTTTCCCCTTTACTGTGTAGATCTGGTTGATGGTCACAATCCTGGAAACTTTATTTATTTTTCATAGTTTGGCTTTATCCCAAATTTATACAGAAATAAACTCATTTTGCTTTCAATTATGATACCGAGTATTTATCTACATGAGCTTTTGACTTGTTCTACAGTACATATCATGGCTATGGCCCAGGCAGATTGAAATGTCTAATTAATGACTGAAGGGAAAATTACATCAATACTTTAAAATGTACTTTGTTGCTGTGTTAAATCTGTACCTTATATTATTGTATGGAACTTTTAAAAAGTATAAAAATGCTTGTTCGAACCTTCAAAAACATGTCCTTCTGTCCAGACTCCCCCAAGACATAAGTAATAGTATATCATGTATATAAAAGTATATCATGATTTCTTAATAAGTACAACCTGCCTCTAAGCGAATTGTACACATGTATACCATCACCCATTGAATAAAATACATAAGTCATCCCTAATGACACTTCTAATGTAAATATAGAAATAGAAGAAGTATAATAAATGCGGCTGAACTGTAGGAAGCAGGTCAGCAGGGTGAGGCCAACAAGGAGCAGCATGCGCCTGTGCAAACACAGGCCTAGTAACGTTTGTTTTTGCAGAAGGGTTCACAAGCCTGATTTAATCTCCAGCTGAACCCTGGGTGGCAGTGTATACAGATTCTTTCAGAATGCAGTACTTACTTTAGCACTGATTCTTCAGCAGCTGGATCATTTAAACTGGAACTGGAACATTTATAGCTGCATGAAAACTGATCACCTAAGTTATAGAAATGCTGCTATAAGCGTTTAGTGCATAATAAAAGACAAATTTATTTCTGTTTTTATTAAACATAATTATTTAGCCCAAACTGTAAATAACAAATTATTTAAAACAGACATACAAATTAATTATACAATGGTTATGTATCCTTCCAGTAAGACACTGGATCTGTAAGTAGAATAGCATTGAATAACTTTTTGTGAAGTTTGCATGTTTTCCCTATGTCTGGTTAGGTTTTCTGCCTTTCTTTCCTTTGCAACACAGCTTTGTTTTCTTCCGAAGTTCACAAACATGCATGTAAAGTGAATCACAAAATTGCCCATGAAGTTATAATATAACCTTGTGAACTGATGATTTATGACAGCAACATTACAGAATATAAAATGTAACAAGATTTATATGTGATATGAGTTACTACGCTTCATAAACTGAACCAAAGTATAAAACTTGATCTTAAAATAATAAAAATCAAACAAACACATGATTGTCAGTCACAAAAAGTTGAAAAGAGGTTTAATGATACAGGAAGAATGAACAAAAGTAATATCTAACTAATGTCTAATTCCAGTAAGATCAATAACTACATGATACTGCTGCAAGAAATGTAACTGAGTTAAAATCTGTTTTTAATATAAACTTTTAATATAAAAATCATTTCTTCTTAATTAAAAATACCATCATAGCTTTTCAAAAACAATGTTAAATTCTATTTAAAGACCGTTAATGTGGGTGGTTAACGTGGATTTGAGTTACTAATTTAATAAAGCATTTTGACCCAAAGCAAAGTCTGGTCGATTTTCTGCGTCATGGTGTTTATGTCCACTAGAGGGTGCTCAACAGTCATTGGCGTCAATACCAAAACACAGAGTCATTAGGATGCAGAACTTCAAAGCACCCTGCTAATCACCCCCTGACGATGATAATCAAGAGCTTGTTGTAGAAATATTCAACAACATTGGGCACATTTTTAAATCTGGCATAAACAACAGTCACACATGCCAGTGTTGACTATGCTTGAAAAATGATAATCTTTATATCTTTATGAGCCATTTCATTTAATTTGCTCATAGTTGCTTTGTTCCTGCATACCTCTCCGTGGTCAATAATGTTGGGATAAGGTGAAATTTGTGTTTTTAATCCATAAGCCTCACCATCATTAAAACGGCAACAAAGCAGGCGCCCGGCTGTGTACTGGAGCCGTGTGTTATCTGAGTGCAGGGAGCTGGTCAGCTTGTCCACCGTGCCAAGTATAGCATGTTGCCTGCCAGCGCAGAAGTCACGGCCTCACCTGAGACAGGAAAAGGAGGAGAGAAAAACAAAGGGATACATTTCACTAACTGCTGTCTTAAAGATTTGCAATTGTACTTATAAATATATTATACAGTTATTTGACATAGCAAGATCACATTTACTTAATACACTTTACACGTATTAATAAAATACAGTACACAGTATACTCAATTCAGATGCTTATTTAGTCAAAAACCCTTGTAATCAACCCCATGTGTCTCTGGGACAGGCCAGAAGCTAAGAGAAAACAACATCTGAAAGATAACTACATTAAACTGACAAAAAAAGCATGTTTAATAAATTACAATTTGCTAAAACGTGCATCTCTACTGGGGATGTGACCCTAGGTAGTGTCCCAAGTGTTTGGCCTACAGCAAGACTAGTCATCAATAAGTTTAGTGTGCCGATTCGTGAATTTGGAAGCGTGGTTTTTACCCTGTGGACCACAAGAGAACCTTTATTCACCTTGTAATCATTCATTTAATCATGTAAAACAACATAACACTAAGTAACTGGAAAATTTTGCCTAGTATGCTTTTAAATTAAATACATTTTGAAAACTTCAAACCTGTCAACCAGACATAAAGAATCAGGGACATCAACCAGGCAGGACGTATAGTGTCATTAGTCGCTGCTTTGTAAAGTGATTATGGATTCATTTTGCAAGTGTCATGATTTTTATTCATCTTCTAGTGCATTGTTACATTCCGAGTATGTGATCATTGTGATCATTATTAACATTAAGTGACTTTAATAATGATCAAATACTGGGGATGTAACAATGCATTAGAAGATTAATAAAAATTACTACACTTGTAGAATGAATTAATATTCACTTTACAAAGCAGAGAGTAATGACAATATTAGACAAGCTAATACACTTAAATAAAAACTTACTGAAATTATTTATTCAAATTCAGACAGTCAATACAACAATACTTTAAAGACTGGCCAACATAGAAATCATTCATCCATTTCATTGTCAAGTAACTACTGATTGTAGTTAACAATGCATTAGTTATATTTTATACTATCAGGAGTAGATCAGCATGTTTCATCAGAGTTTTATGCCCCACATGCTGAGTGTTGAAATATGAGATGGATACACATAGGCATTTCTCTTTGTATGCAACAGCGGTGCTCAGTCATGTGACATTGCAAGATACGGCCCTGAGAGGAGATACTGTCTGCACTGACTATATTGAATTAAAACAATAACCCATAGCCATTACAACCGCCATAAAGTAACCCTAATTTACGAGCAGTGCCAGTTCCACTTAACATAAAGTCCCTCCACATCTGGAAATCATTTTAACCCACACATTCCAGACTTTAGTAGTGACTTACTGTGGAGATCCATGACTGATCATTATGACTGATATAGATTGATTAGAACCAGAGGTCATTTAAACAGATAGTTAAAAAGAATTTACTCTTGTTCTTGTTTGCAAGCATTGCTATTAATACAAGCATGGCAACTTAGTGGGTAGTGCTAAGGGTGATATAAGCTATACAGCTTAGAAGGTGGAGCCGTGAGTTACGAGCTGGAAGGTAGTGGGTTTGAATCCTGTCTTGACATGCAGCCATTGTAAGGCCCTTAAGAAAAGCACTTAACAGTTTTGGCTCTGAAGTAGTACAATGGCTGTGCATTCTGAACCCAGGTTACATATGTAGAAAATGTAATTGTACCGTATATTTCTAGATTACAAATTTCATGCTATCTACCCCTAAACATATAGTTCCCTTGGAATCCCACCACCCCTATTCCAGGCACGTCTGTTCTGTAGACAATTTTGCACCTCAACTTGGAACTACAAGGTTCTACTGATTTTTCTATCAACATTGTTATTCACATTTTTCTTGACAAATTTTTAGTTACTTTTGTTTGGACTCTTGTATGAAAGTTCATGGCACATAATGCAAAATCTTTAGCTCAACATGCTTAGAACGCAGATAGAACATCCAAGAAGAAGATATGTGTACTAGTATTTGCCCCCTTTAAATGTCTAAGATATGTGTACAAGTATTTGCCCCCTTTAAATGTCTATTTATATGTCTTGCATGGTACAATTACTTTAATGATAGTCAAACAAAATTTAGTCAAATATGAGCATGACAATGTAACACAATGCTTTTAAAGCATTTAAGCATATAAATATAGCTCACAACTTTTGTGAGTGTCGTCTGTGTCGATCAGCTTGTAACAGAAGTTTTTCCCTAAAGTTTTCCCAAAAAGTTTTAAAATATTTTAAGCATAGTAATAATTTTTAATTTGAACAGATATGATGAAACTAGTTTAGTTTGTCCTTAAGACTTAAAAATACATGATATACCAATAAAAGTAGTCTGGCATCTATATGCAAGTTTTCTAATCATAGTGATTGTATTTCTAAAGCTTTGTTCCTTTCAAAATAATTAAATGCTTATTTAATTTTTTTAGAAAGCATCCGTCCTTTTTAGTTTCAAAGAACAGAACGGACAAACAGAACTGTTTCTCATCATTTATTAACAAGTATAGTCAAGCTAGAATGATTCCACTGGAGTAAAGAAAACTTTGAAAGGCAAGTAAGAAACAGACGTTGGTGTTTAACGTGACGACAGTCTTTTATGTTTTGATGACAGTCTTTCGTGTTTTCACTGGAATGCATCATGGCAAAAAAGCCTAAATGACAGTCAACTTTAAGCAAAGCTTTTTTCTGTTTCAACAGAAAAAAACTCTCATTCACCTTTGCAACACAGAGCATAGAACAGGATCAGGGTCCAGGGATAAAAAGTTCTAAAGCAGTCTTTCTGAATAATAGTTTGTTATAGACAGAAGATTTAATATGTATTTAAAACGTTTACCATTTCACGTTAATATATGTATTTGGCATTTTAGCAGGACAGAACAATGAGCAATTGGGGGTTATGGCCTTGCTCAAGGGCTTTACTTGAGTAATGTAGAATCTGTAGAAAATGTAGATCTTTTGATTGCTAGTCCATTATAGCAGTTCATCTATGGGCAGTTAGGAGCAAACAGAACACCCTCGGAAACCCATACTGGCATAGTAGATTATGTTAAACTTGCCTTTCCAGTGATTAGAAACAGTTATTTTTTTAAAACGTTATATTGGATACAAAATTGTCATTGCTATCAAAAAGTATTTCTGTCAAAAAATATTCATCACAGTGTGTCTGTGATGAAGCCACTGGAGCAAAAGTGTCCTGCACATATAGAGGTGAAAGATCAATGTTGACTTAACCCGGGTGTTTTTTTTGTGGGTAGCTTCCTATATTCCCCCTGTGTGTTGAGTGAAATGCACTGAGAGGGGAAGTTATCTGGCTGATCTGGTCCCAGCTTCTCAACAAGGATCTAGTTTTGTCCACCTGGTGCAGTAGGGGGCAGTGGTTGAAGAGTCAAACCCCCTCCCTTCCCTATTATTCTGCTTCCTGTTCCTATAAACATCTGTGGCCCAGCAGTGTTACCTCACACAGTTTTAGCCACAGCTGTCAAACCCCAGCAAGGACAGCTTCCCCGAAGAGCCTGGATTCTTCTTCTGACCTCTTCATCCAAAACCAGCGCCTCCTGAGTCCATCCTCCCCCTAACCTCAGAGATAAACTGTGGCGAGTCGGATTACCCAGAATCCCTTCTCCCCTGAAGCAGCCCATTCATAGGTCCCTAGAAGCCGATAAGAGGATGAATCACGGCTCTGTTTGGAGGGCTTTATGTGAGCCGCTCTGCTCCATCTCTTAGAGGCTCTTTGTGTATTGATGCTTCAGCTGTGTGTGTGTGTGTGTGTATGTCTACATGTGTGTGACTGAGTAAGTGTGTGTGTTAGGAGCTGTGTGTCACTACGCTGGGGACGTTTGGACAAGACTACACGATAAAGAAGAAAATGTCTAAGCTGTAACCGGTGATCAGAGCAGAAACAGACAGGCTTTTTATCTCCTGGAGCCATGATACAAAAAGAACACAATGTCCTTCATTCCAATCTTATAATTTTGCTCTTCCCTTCATCATTATCTTTAATAAGAAGACAAACAAGACCTGTTGTACACTATCGTACAAGTACATTTTAAATGCAGATTTATTTGATATCCATTTTGCCACATCGAGGTCATAACTGTCTCCTGAAAATGCCTGCATTTCAGAATTCTAGGTAACCATATAATTCATAAAAATTACACAATAATAATTCATAAGCCAAGTCAAAGTTTGATTTCCAGTCCATCAATTCAATTCATTATAGTTGCACTGTGTATAAAATATTGTATATTGTGATGTTGATGGGTAAAGCCAATGCAGCCAAATGGCACTGATGTGTAAATATTACAGAGGTTATGGGTTGTGTAAACTGTCATCATTATGATCCAGTTGTGACCTATTAGTTAGTGAAGTGGCCAGGAAAATGGTTTTGTTCGGTTCAAATGTCCACCATAAGCCAGTTGGGCTTGAACGCATAACTTTTAAATAAGTATTTCATTTGTCTATGTTAAACAGCCACTGCTGGAAACAAGATATGCTGTTTTAGTTTAGATGCTCCTGTACATGATGTATTGACCCATTATTTAGTTCTTTTATTCGAGAAACTTCACAATTCTGTTCAAAACCAGATGAATGAATGCAGGAATGTAGACGATTCTATTATTAGAACTAGGTTTTAGTTAAGTCTCAAGATGTTTCCCATGTCAGTCAGTATTTAACTCGAGCAGCGTTCAGTCTGAATTGCAGAAAAGCAGTGACACTTTAAAGCTGTTTTTGTTATTCTGGTGAGGTTAATAGGTGAGTTTCGTTAAGGTAAAAGTCTCCTGTAGCTCTTTAGCCATTTTTATATTGGCCAGGGTCCAGTCCTGACAGGCTAATGGCTGTTATGACCCCCTCCCCTGACTTTTTTATGTTTAAATTCTTTAGTTTGTCACACCTGACCTTGATCTGTCAATCTGATGAGTCTGCTCTGTGCGCTGTGAACCGTTATTCAAATGGAAAAACAGACACAAGGAAAAAATTTGAGTCACGGGTGTATGAATTCTGCTATTACATACTCTTTCGAGAACTGTTCTTCTGGTGATTTATTAATCTAAAACACATGGCCAATCTTCTGTACTAAACAAAAAAATGGATTAAGCATATGATTTTTGACAAGAGCTGTTATTGTTGTTTGCAAAAATGATGCATGTATAATTTTGATCAATCATGCACATGTAGACACTTCCAAACACTATCAAATTTG
>JAOUQU010035947.1:0-17554 GCA_028566735.1 Ammoglanis amapaensis
ATTTTAATAATATAATCCTCCATCATGGTTCTAAAGAAGATTCAGAACAATAGTAGCAGTGAAGTGAAAATACAGCGGCCAACAATTGAACTGAAAAAGTCATGATTTGTAAGTTTAAAAAGTCGTGCGTGTGTCAGTTATCACAGCTGAAATACGGCAGGTCGTAGTAGACAACACACACTGGACAAGTGTTTTCAATCTGAAAGCGACCGAGAAGGGAAGTTACTCCTGATTATACAATGAAAGACGTTCTAATGGAGGTGGAATCATCCCACCCCCTCATCCACTTACCCTGTCAAAACGGTACATTTTATCTTGTTTACTAAATGTTCTCTTATGTTTAAATGCTTTTTATGTTTATTTAACTCCATGAGTACTGTATTATAACTGTTCTCGTTTCAAAAACATTCCTGTATATCGTGTAATTTTCATATATTAGCGAGGCAACCGGGGCTCGGAACGAATTGTTTCTATTTCCTTTATTTCTTATGGGAAAATGTGTTTCGAATAGTGAACATTTCAGATAACAACCGACCTTTCGGAACGGATTGTGGTCGTTTACCAAGGTTCCACTGTACATTGTTAACGCTATACATTGTTTTAGCTTAGATTTTTCCATGCAGTATATTTTTGAGGGGGAACATAAACCAAGCCTTTTCTGAACTTTTTTTTTCTTTTTGTTTACTTTTTTCTATTTCTTGCCAAACAAGTGTAATCCCAACCTGCACTTTCCAATCTTGAATGGTTTCCCAATATGGTGTTTAATTGACCAGATTTTTTTTATGTTGTAGTTCACATTTTCAGTACCTTCTTGTGTTCACTAGGTGGAGCCAGTATAATTCAATGCCACATTTTAAATGATAAGCGACACATTCTCACCAAAGACACTAACAACAACATCGCATATTGGGATGTCCTGAAGGTATAGGCCTGTTTGTATGTAACTGTGTTATATTGTCATTTTTAATTTAGTTGTTGGATAAATTACTCAACAGCATCCTGTCTGCAGGCATGTAAAGTTGAAGATTTGGGGAAGATGGAGTTTGATGAAGAGATCAAAAAACGTTTTAAAATGGTCTATGTTCCTAACTGGTTTTCCGTGGATCTTAAAACGGGGGTAAGCATTGCTTAATGTTTATTTTTGTTACATTAGTTACAGGTCTTTTTATTAGGCTAGCACACCATGGAGAGAGTCTAATGTTTTAGGTTTAAATCTCCACGTTTCCACTACTTGTCTGGATGCCACCCTAGCCTTTATGATGAACAAACCAATTCCTTGTATTAGTTCCAAACCCAAATAAATTGCCTTCAATTGTAATAAATTGCTATTAATTGTGATTAATTACAGCAAATTGTGCTGTCAATTCGTTTTTTATGTTGAAATTATTCATGTTTCATTAATAATTCTCTGTCTTGTTTAACAGATGCTAACTATTACACTTGATGAAAGTGATTGCTTCGCAGCTTGGGTTTCAGCCAAGGATGCTGGATTTACTAGTCCTGATGGATCAGACCCAAAATGTAAGTGCTGCAGTGTTTTAGAGTGGAATTTGTGCTAAATAGTGAAATGTGTGTTTATTATGTCATAGTTGATTGTTTCTTTTAAGATTTCTTGATTTGTTCTGTTTCGTTGCATTATACACATGACGTAAAATGTCACTTTGAAAAGATCGTCATTTGGGCTCAGAGTTTTGCTTTTGTATTGTATTTGTTTTTGTTTACGGCAATAGTTTTAACATGGGAATTAGAAGTCTTATTAACGTACACAACTTCATTTATTTTATTCTTACTTAATGTAAATGTTGTTGTAAACTATGTTTATTTGACCTACTTAGAAGTTGTTTTTTTATCATTTATACATTTGAGTTTGTACTTAACAAAACCATGTGTAAAAACAGTTTCAGAAGAAATAACTTTAGCTAGGTGTCATTTTTTTAATGGCATGTTGGTCTACCTCAGCCTGGCTAAAAATACTTAATACTCCAAGTGGGTTAATATTAAAAGGCATTTAATCTTTTGCATTTTGTAGTAAATCTTGGTGGACTCCTTCTCCAAGCTCTGCTTGAGTACTGGCCCCGGACACACAACACTCCCATGGATGATGAAACAGAACTCAACCATGGTATGAACATCTGCTAAGACTAGGACCTAATCTTTTGTCAACTGTGTGCCACATTATTTCTTAAAATTAATGTTTGTTATTTTTAGTTAACGGTGAGCATGAGAGCAGACTACAAAAAGGAAACGGCTATTTTCAAGTGCCACCACACACTCCTGTTATTTTTGGTGAGGCAGGTGGAAGGACTCTGTTCAGGTATGCATCTTGAAAAATGTGTTCATGTTTGATATGTAGGAACTGGTAAGTATGTATGTACATTCTTGTTATGACGTGTGTGTGTGTGTGTGTCCGTGTGTCCAGGTTGTTGTGTCGAGACTCTGGGGGCGAGACTGAATCTATGCTGCTCAATGAGACAGTTCCTCAGTGGGTAATTGATATCACGGTGGATGTAAGTCCTTAAGGACATCAAGGCTGATCCTTTGTTCTATATCTCTATAAGCAGGGTTGCCAGATTATAACAGTGTTATCTAGCAAAATATCATTTAAAAATTCCGCAAACACCCAGGACTAGTAGATAAAATTAGCATTTCACCTACCAAACAGTGTTTTCAAACCAATCTCTCCCCCACTGGCAACACTGTATGAATTACGAATAAATGTTGTATCTACAACATATTCTGCAACATATATTTTACTTTTTCTGTTTTTTCTACATTTTCTTTTACAGAAAAACATGCCAAAATTTAACAAAATCCCATTCTACCTTCAGCCTCACTCCTCATCTGGTGCCAAGACATTAAAAAAGTAGGTTTCATTTAGGGATGGAAAGCGTTGCATATTTTCTAATACAGCATTAATAAAAATACAATGTATTTGCATAATGTTTTGAATAAAGGGGGGCACTAATACTTAATACAAATCCAAAGCAAACATACACATCATGTCTGTAATAATGCTAACTGCAGAATAAAATCTAACTGTCTAACAGAAATCTAACAGTAAATCTAACAGTTAAGGTTATAGTGTATAATACAAATAAAATCTCTTCTAATCCATAAAAACATGTCCTTTTGAACTATATGTAAATAAACGGTAATGCCACTGTTTGTATCTCTGCTTTGTATCTTGTATTTGCTGCTTTTTGTTTAGGGACCGGCTGTCAGCCAGTGACATGCTCCAGGTGAGAAAAGTAATGGAACATGTTTATGAGAAGATAATTAACCTAGACAACGAGTCCCAGACCGGTAGTGCCACTGGAGAGAAAACTAATGAGCAGAAAGAGGAAGAGGACATGGGAGTACTGGCTGAGGAGAAGATTGAGCTGCTTTGTCAGGACCAGGTAATCATTTATTTAACGATGCAATTAGACAGCAGGCATGCGTTTTTTAAGAATTGGTGATCCCAGTTCAAGAAAAAACAAGCCACTTCTTGACAGATGGAACTTTTTTATGTCTTTGATTTAAAAATTCAGCCAGAGCAGTCTTATACCAGAAGGAGTTTTTCTAACCAACTACTAATGACTGCACGCATAAGTCATATAAAGACTCATTAAGCTAGAATCAGATGCAGTGCATGTCTAGTAAGTGTGAAGACCTTAAGCTAGTGTGGAATTAAGTTGTTACATTATTTGGGACATATATATGTATTGTGTCAACAATCCAAAACTACTGATTTGGTGGTGACTTTATGTATGCAGCGACGATTATACTAAATTGTTGACTAAAGTGTTCATCTTTTCACCCCTGGTTAAGCTGCTAAATTGGCTTCAGTTCCTTAAGAGTTTAGTTGAGTACTCTAAACACTGTATGCTTTGTTATTCACTCATTTTGTCCTCATTGTCATCTCACCACCTGGCTTTAGCTAAGCAAATAGGTAAGATTTTGTTTGGCGTAAAGTTATTTATCCCCAACTAATGCAGTGATTTGCTTCTTGTTTTTTAAGCAACCATGTTGAACGTCGCAAAAACTGTAGTATTGTGCAGTAGTTGTTACCTGTTAGGGATTGGTGTCTAATTTGTGCTTTTTGAGTAATATTTTGTATTTTTTAAAGGTTTTGGACCCCAACATGGATTTGCGAACAGTAAAGCATTTTATATGGAAGAGTGGGGGCGACCTAACACTTCACTACAGACAGAAGTCTACATAATGAGCCTAGGTCCAACATTTGTCCACATTTAACATCTAAAACAATGGGCCCAGTGCAACTCGGCCGCACGAGGCACTTTCACCTACAAGAGTTAATGGTCTTTTGTTCTCAGTACAGAGCTTACTGGATCTGCCAGATTTTAATAAAAGAACAGGACAGTAAGACTCTCTCAGCTGACAAATAGAAATACAGATTTTTTTTTTTTAATTTTTATTAAATCAATGCTGTCTGTTTCAATTGTATTTACATGTTATTTTCTCTGGATGTTTAGTATTTATGTATCATGTAATGGTTGTGAATTTTCACAGTCCACAAATTCCCTGTTAACACCTATTAAAAGGGAGTGGTAGCTCAGTGGTTAAGAAATTATCTTAGTGGTCAATTAACTTGTTGCCAATTCAAGCCCCACCACTGCCAAGTTATTGCCTCTTTGGATCTTGACAAAGTTTTCTCTACCCTCATTTATTCAATGTGTATTCAATCTTAAATGTATGCTGCTTTGCATAAACTGGACAAAGCATGTAAATTATCATTTAACACACGCTGACACTTAAAGTGCTTTATTTATTACATCAGCATAGAGAAGAATAAGAGAGAAGCACAGAGAAGAAAACCTCTGCAACTCAGTGCATCAGAGATAATGCAGTGTTTGGTTGTTTGTTCCCAGGACAACATACTTTATTAATCCCATAATATTGCAATTTATGAGCCAACCATTTACTAAAAAAAATGCTCTACAGTGTAGATGCATCAAATTCATGGTTGACACTTTTAATTTTTTTTTAGATATAACTGGAATGTTAGATTGGTTTGATCGTGTTGTGATGAACCACATGTTTTTACTAACCCCTCCCTGCACATTCCATAGACTTTGGGTATATGTTGCTATAATGACTTGTGTTGTATGGCGGGGGAAAATGAAAGTTTAAACAAAAAAAATTGTTTAAAGTCTAAAGTTACCATTAGGTAATTTAGATAAATTTTCTGCTTTCACTAACTTTATATTATTTAGTCTGAATGTGTAGACGCACTGAGGCTTGTGTAACGTGAAACATTTTCACCAAAACTGATACTAATTTTGTGTTATATACATTTCTGTTGCTGTGTAATTATTATGTAAATGCTTTAACCTAAACTGTTCCCTTCCTAAACCAAACTGTTTTTGTTTACTTCATAATATCACCCCCACAAACGATGCAAACTAGGAAATATAGACACACGTATGTGTTTATATATATATATAGAGAGAGAGAGATCAGGCATTTTTCTTTTGTGTTTCATTTTCAAGGCCTCCACTTCAGCTTCTTTCGTGTAATGTATGTTTTTTTTTTGGTAGTTACTGCTTTTTATCATATAAAATAAATGTTCTGCAGCGGCCAAATCCTGGAAATTAATTAAGCCAGTCTAAAAACTTCCACGTCTTGCAACAATGTTTTTTTTTTCTTTTTGTAATTTTGGCAGTGTTCTTTCAGTCTGCAGCAATAATGAGATTGGCCTGCATAAGTGTAGTTTCAGCCCTGCTTTCTCCTGTGCTCTCTCCTCTCACTCGGATGAGATTGTTCTCTTTAAAGTAATTACTAGTTACATTTACTCCTGGCTGTACATTTGTTTTGGATTAGTGCATGTCACATAGTTTATCAGGTCACCTGAAGTATCACCAGGGGGAGATGAAGTTTAAAGTCCTCGTATGAAAATATAATTGACCATAAATATATGTAGTATCTTTTATTTATTTAAATTGTGCATTGCAGAGGGAACTAAATCATGACTTACGTTTGTACAATGCTATAGAAATGTATTATATATTTGGATTTAGTCAAAAATACTAAATAAACTAATCTGCTTTAAACACTGTCTCGGGTTTGAATAATAGAATATGTATAGAATGTTCTAGTAGGTGGGCAGTTATTATAGCAGCTGTATTTAACCCTCATTTTTAAATGTGTGAACATATTTGGCGTATTCTGACTAAAGAAATGTATATGGTGGAAACAATACGGCGTAGTTATCTTGACAACAAACGAGCTAAATTCGGCTGTTTCTTCATGAAAATGTTCAGTAAACATGGTATTTTTATTTCGTTAAGTCTTCCCTTATTTACGTAAAACACGAACTATTTGTTTGACATCTTTAACCATTACGTTTCTGTATCTTTGACCACCTCGCTATGAAACCAGACAAAATTCTTCTAGTTTTAGAACCGTCCAAAAGTGTTTTATAGCACAAGATTTTCCAGTATGTTAATTATTCTGGTTTGTTTTGTTTGTTTATTTGTTAATTTAAGCATAAAGTGTAGTGATTTAATATCGCAGTGGTTTTAAATGCACTTGAAATAGCTCAATTGACAACACTTTACGGAATACATCCATAAATCAAAAACACACAGAAACATTATTATTATTATGTAACTCAGTACTCGATTAATCAGTCTGTGTGTTTGCTGGGTTACATAGTAACAAGAGGCGTTACTTCACCTGCTGAGTTGACACTATTTCATACATTTCTTTATTCATAGTTACTTTACAACAAATAATACATAGTCATGGCTGAGACACACCCGACTTGTTTAGTAAGTACATTATATATTTTGTTTGTATTGTTATTTGTGTGTATGTTGTACTTGATAAGAGATTTAGTAATTAATATATTTCCGGTTTAATGACCCTATGCTTAATTGAGTAGTAAATGAATTGGCTGTGTTGGTTATTTTTGGTGTTTTCTGATTAACATAGAAACATATAAATATATACTGTATGTATGTTTGTGAGCTTGCCAGCTGATTTGTACTAATAATTATTTGCCCAACAGACTTCTCTTATTTATCTGCTGAGAGAACGATTCTACAAACAAGTTATAAACACTTCTTTAAACTACCTGAACAAGTACCCCAATGACCCTGTTCTTCTTTTCTTCAAAGCCTTTGCAGCTTTTAATGAAGGTAATGCTTGAGACAAATAGTAGCCCTGCTAAAAAAAACTGGCTAAAACCCAGCTGGTTAAAACACACCCTATGATGGTTGGTTATAACCTGATAACTAACTCTTGACCAGTATTGAGTATTTTATTCCTCGATGAACCTGGCCTTGAGCAAAACTTCCAGCAGGGTCGTGGTGAATAAAGACATATAAGAACATTTAGGAAGAACCAATATTTACAAAACACACACAGATCTAAAGCAATAAAGTAGAATATAATGTAAAACGATCATGATAATGTGCAAATCTTACAATTCAATTCAAATTGATTTATTCCTTGTTAAAATTTTTGCTCAAGACCAGCTGGTCATCCAGGGAAAATACCCAATATTGGTCAGTTAGTTGACAATAAATAGCCAACTAGCATAGAGTGTTTTCACCAGCTGGTCTTTAGCTGGATTTTTTTTTTTGCACGGAGGGCAGTGCTGTTAATAATGTCCATTATATTGGCAAATTTCGAAGTGAAAAAAAAATGTCATTGGAGTAAACATTTCTGTATTGAAGGACGTTTTCAGGATGCCATACGAGAGCTGAACCAGCTCAGGGACAAACCCCAGGTTTCCTTGTGCTCTGTAATGGCTCTACTTTGGGCACACAGACAGAGACAGCCTATTGGTGAGTATAACAAGCACATACCGGTAGCAAATATATCTGGAGCAGTATGGAAAATTTAAATACATGTAAAAGGTTCTACATTTCTTTTGACTTTCATTTCACTTCAGAATATGATGTAATATGTGGTGAATGTTTTAGATATTTAACACATTTCATATAGTGAACTTATTTGTTTATTTAGTTTATTTAATGCACTCATTCTTGTCATCAAATATATGAGAAAATTAGAGACTACAAGTACAGAAAAAGTACTCTACAGTGCTTATTGTTGAATACAATTTTGACAGTTTGAAGTTTGAAATCATGCCATCAAGTTAAAGTGAAAGAAAGTTTTGTCCTGCACAAAACACCCCTGCCTCATATAACTTGTTCGGTTTGAACTGTAATGTTTGCTAAAAGTTTGCTCTAACAGCCCATGGATAGTGTCTAATCACAGCACCTTTCTTTTTGCATAAATGTAAGTTTCTGAGATCTAGTAAAAAGAACAGTATGAAACAATTGTGCCTATTTGTTTATCGACACTCACACAGGGCCTACATAACTACATCTTTTTTTTCCCATAAATTTGGAAGATGTATTTTTCTTTTTTTCTTTTATAGACTATGAGGTGGTGTCTGAGCTGGACTCCTGTTTTAAGATGACCCGTAAGACTGCTGGAGAAAAGGCTCTGTATTATGGAGCACTGTTTTACTGGACACTAGGAAGGAATCAGAAGGCCAAAGAGTACATAGAAAAAATGTTCAAAATGTTCAACACCTCTTCTGAGGTTTGTATGGTTAGACTCTCTGTAAATGAATGTTGTAAACGTCAAAGAAATATTTTATGCAGTAAGGAATTATAGATCTTGCTCATAGTTGTTATAACATTGTATTACAATTCATTTATAAACATGTAAAATTTTGTTATAAAAACAGACTCGAAATAAATACAAAATTCACGAAGTTAATATTGTTTGTGTTAATAGGGGCTCATTCTTAAAGGATGGATTTTCCTGACATCTGAGATAGACGCTGAACGATCTCAAGCCATTCAATACTTTGAGAATGAGAAATGTGACAAGAAAAATGTGTTTGGATTGATGGGAAGGGTACAGAATTCTCAATTTACCATCATGTTTTACACTTCCAAAAAAGTTCTTTACTCATACTAAGAAATAACAGTTTTATTTCATGTTTTATTCACTGCAGTCAAAAGCCTTGATTCATATCGTTTCTTTTATTTATTATCAGTTTTACCACCACCTAGGCAATGTTGAAGATATTATTTGGGTGGAAAAAAGTAGTGATAGTTATTTGATAGTAAATATATATAGTCGGCTACGTGTGGCAATGTATTTAAGTATTATTGTTATCTAGATTTAGGTGTACATTATAAAGCAAGGGCTTTAACCCTCAATTGCACAGAATCGAGTTCCAATGTAATTGTAAGTCACTTTGAATAAAAGCGTCTGTTTAATGTTGAAAGTGTATAGCTGGCAAGAGTGTTTGTTTTTATAGATCGAGTTCTTCATGGCAAGACAAAAGGAATCACAGGCTTTGGAGACTGTCAATCAGATCATAGTTTCCTACTCTGATTTCATTCCAGCACTTATTCTTAAGATGAACATGTTCATGTCACTGCATGATTGGGAGCAAACAGCTGAGATAGCTGAAAGGTAAGTCTCGTATTTTTATATCAATTGTATTTCTATAATGATGAACAATTCATTATCCATTTGCTTACATCTTTTCAGGATTTTGGAGCTGGAAGCTCAGAATTTAAAAGCACTTCAAATGATTACTATAATATCTGCTGCAAAAAATGGGGAAACAGAAAATGTAAATATGCAGAAAGTTGTACTTAATTTAATGATTACTGTATATAAAACAGCAAATGTATTTGTTGAGCGGTTAGCTGTTGAGTCTGAATTGTGTCTGCCAGCAAATTGAATTTATATAATGTAACAAATTATTTCTTTTGCACCATATTTGAATGACTTATTGTGCTGCAGATTAAAAAATGTCTTCAAATTCTGATGAGTGCAACTGAAGTGGCAGAGCCCAACATGCCCAGTCTTCATGTGGAAATAACCATGCCCATCAGCAGACTTGTGAGACATTCCTGCCTTGCATGTTGTTTGTAATGACTTTTTGATATTATGATTATACACGTGCATCTTATGTATTTACTTATTTCATTTTTACTGTTTGGTGTGTAATGCATAATTTCAATCAATTATTGACCTAATAATAAAAAAAACTTTAAGCTTAGGTTTTCATTACTGTAATTCAAACTGGTGTGATTGATTTTTATCTAAAACTATGTAAAACATTATAAATGATGTTTGTCTGATTTTATTATTTTTCTACATTTGTAATGGCATCAGTGTTCATCTATGACTTTGTTAGTGACCACTATTGTTTTTTTAAGACAAAAATTATTAAACTTCTTTTTTTCAAGTGTGGACACAACAAAGAAATTGTGCAGATGCTGGCAAGCTTTGTTCAGAGATCTGTGTCAAGATGCCCAGATGATTATGTTATGGCTTCTGAACTAGGCTACCTTCTCATGCTTCAGCACAAATACCAAGAGTCCCACCAATGGTACTCTAAAGCTCTAAATATAGACCAGAGCAGTGTGACTGCATTAGTAGGTACATTAAACAGTTACTTGCTTACTTACTTACTGCAATATATTTGTTCTTAATTGATTAAAAATATCATAATTATCTATTTATTTGGTTATTTTACACTGTTGGTTTATCTCTGTGTGGAGGTATTATCAGGTGCCAGCTGATGCATGGTCGAGTTGAGGAAGCAGCACAGCAGCTGGAATTCTACCACGAGATTGAAGAGTCACTAGGACGCTCAGCAGTATGAATTTTATACATTACAAGCATTCATTTATTGGAAACGTATAGTCTTTTAAATTGTTAATCTTATTTTTCGTTCACAGGACATAATTCTACTGCAGGCCATGCTGGCAAGGAAGAAAGGAGCAGGGAAAGAAAGTGTGGTAGCTTTGCTAAAAGAGGCTACAGAAGTTCATTTTCAGCATCTTGAAGGCCTACCACATGGTGTGGACTACTTACAGAGACTTAACCTCAACTTTCTCCTTGAAGTCATCGGCATACATGTTGCTGAAAGCCAGGTACTTTTTCTCTTTATTTTGTTTTACATGTTTAAACAGTATGGGGCCTACAGCTAAATTTCACTTCCGGCCGCATATATCACACTTCAGCACTAGATGCTTTTATCATTCAGTAGGCTTCATTGTGTGTGTAACGTACCCACTATCAACTGCATTATTTATAATTAGCTTATAAAATACTAGTGACAGTAGTTATAGCTATTTTTTTAACCTTACACAGGAAGAAATCTCACAAAAAAGTTTTAATTAATTTTAATTTTTAAAAACAGAATGTTCAGAAAAGAAAAGTCTACCAGTGTGTCAGAATAATGTACATATTTGAAAGTAACATTAGCATACAAGACACTGCATTTACAGTAAGCGAGTTAATCTGTTTTCTTTTCTAAATCTAAATCTTTTTTTTAGCAAATGTCCAAAGATGTTCCACAAAATATACTACTATAAAATATGATTACTTAAATCATTGCAATAAATGAACAGATAAATGACTTGTTGTAAAATGAGCAATATTTTAAGAAACTATGTACAATAGTGAAAATAAAACTTGTATTCTCTCTCCATTTTTTGTTGCTTATAATTTTAAAATCTTTCTGTCCTGTTGTTTGGAATGTTCCTGATGAAAATGACTAACCTTAAAAATCAATGATCGTCATTTGTTGTTAGTCGTTAGATGTGTTAGACGTGCTGTTTACTAATAGACCAGGAATTAGAATAGTATAGTGGGGTTTATGTATGTTTAGCTGTCAGCATTCAGTTTAGTTCTTGTTTTATTTCTTCATTTATGGTGATCACACAAATTCTTTTTCTCGACAAAAGTCATCTGGCCTGAATTTCTAAATTGTTAAAGATGTATGCTCGTGCCATTAGTGTTTTTAATCAAAGGTAGACACGTTTTCTTCCTTTCCTCCTCCCTGTATCTCTCATGCTATACTTCTGTTGTCTGTCATGTATGCTTTTATTATTCTAACTTTTTAACCTAACTACATTCAGATGTATTCCCTTTTCTTTTGACTATAAAGGCAGCGCGTGCACATACTGCAATCTCTTTCCTTTTAGGACAGGAACGACATATCAAGTCCTGTTTATAGATTTGACAAATGAAGAATTTTTGAAAAACAAAAACATGGTCATCCTACTTAATATACATTTCATCTGCTTAAGTATGACTGTCCTACATGTAGTTACATTTTACAGTGAATGCAATGGTCCATGGTTTACTGAACTATAACTTTTGGAGACTTTTTAATTTATTTCCCAATTTAGTGCGGTCAGTTGCTACGAATACACAATTGCCTCTGAGGCACTGCTTAAGGTCCTTGTTTTTTGTCCAATCTGCACAGACATCTCTTCCAATAATCTCTTTGCTGACCTAATGTACATTGCACAGCATCTACAGACACCACCCATATTGTCTGGCTGCCCGCTCTAGACAACACCTGCTGAAGTCACTGTCAATAATGCCAGCTAGATTGCACCCAGCTAACCGGTGGCTACACCGACTTTCAAAGGGAGGAACTGGGAGGAACTGTACATTCTAAAATAATAATTTAAACATGATAATAAGAATTCAAACCATTTGAACTAAGGGTTTATTTATTTTTGTGCAGGATATGCCATATGATGCTGGTCAGCCGTGTCCCTTTGGATTACAACATGCCAATATGATTCTGGAGGCTGTTATTAAAGCTGCTCCGCGTGTTTTCTCCAGCTGTTACTATATGGCACTTGTTAAATTTATTAGAGGTATGTAATATTCATTTCATTTTTGTCAATATCACCATGTTTATTTAATTAGGTAAGCATATTAATAATTAGGTAGCGATGCACAATGCATTGATTCAGGAATCGTCTCACTAGTGGCATGATTCAAACCAGTATTCTTGATTAATGAATCGATATTTACTTTAACAAAATAACTGTTGCTATTTACTAAGTTAGTTATTTCAGCTTCAATCAAATTTGTTTGTACCTATCTCAGAAATACATGTACTGTTTAGTAAATAATTGTTTAGGTAATTTAATATTTATTTAGTAAACACAATTGTTTAGTTACAGAAAAGATCATTATAAATACAGTAAGTTTATTCATAGAGGCCACCATAGTGGCATACACACACTTAAGCCAAATTACATAAACATAACACAGTGGCAATTGGCTATCTAGACAAAATGGCATCCCAACAGCCAATTTGAAGAAATAAAAAAAAATTATTTGATTTAAATGGAATTGTTAATATTGTACAATACTGAAAAGCTTATTGATATCTGAAAATATTTGAGCAAAATTTGGCAGATTTTTCTGTAATTAATTGTATCGTAAATGCATATTGTACCATGAATCTCTATGATTAAGAAAAATGATTAAGATTGGATCTGAAACACATCACTGAAGCTAATTTCTTTATTTTTTCACTTTAAAGGTGATCAGAGAGCTGCTCAACATTTTCTAAACATCTGCATGGAGATGGAACCAAACATGCCTGAGATCCACCTACTGCAGGCAAAACTACACCTCCATGCTGAAGACTATGGCAAGTGTCTCAGCAGTTTGGAGTCTGGAGTTAGCCATAACTTTCAAGTGGGTCTCTTAAAAAGTAAAGTCTCCTTATAGTGTCAGTTATAAAATGTAAACCATTTGGAATGCAGTACAATTATGAATTAAATACATGAATGTACAGTGTTGGTTTCTATGAGACTAATGCAATTTAGTATTAGAATCATTCCTTAAACTGTTCTGTGTTTTTGTCTAGCTCAGACAAATGCCGCAGTATAATTTAATTAAAGCCAAAGCTCTAAAAGGAGCTGGGGATTTACCTGATGCTATCCAGTGTTTACAAATGATGATGAGTCTGCCAGGAGTTAAGAGAAATATTAAGGGACAAGAAAGCTCAATCTCCCATGCTGAACTTGCTTCTATGTTTCTGGAGCTAGCCGAAGTCCTTCGGTTGAACGGCGAGCAGGTATAAGCTTTGTCCTGATGATCATCACGGTTTAGTGGTTATTTTATATGAGCAAACAACTGATGCAATGCTGTTTATTATATGACTCAAAATAATGTTTGGCATCTCTACATGACTAGCATGAGGCTACTAAGATCATGCAGGATGCGATTTGGCAGTTCAAGGACACTCCTGAAGAAATGAGGGTTATGTTAGCCAATGTTGACTTTGCTTTAATGAAAGATGATGTTGACTTGGCTCTTAACACACTGAGAGGTATTGGACCTGGCCAATCGATCTACATCCAGGCTAAGGAAAAGATGGCCACCATTTACCTACACAGGCTTCGAGACAAGAGACTCTACGTGGCATGTTACCGGTAATAAATGCATTTTGTGTGTGTAAAATACATTTGTCTTTATTCATGTTCTTTACTACCACAAAGTACTAGTAGCCTAACTAAGGTTAAAGTAGAAAGTTGCTGATTCAATCATCACTTTTAACCCTCAATAATTTGGACTGTATAGTGCAAGTTCCTAAATGAATGAATGCATGTTGAGATGCATTGAGATGTAGAAAATGTATACCAAACCCTTATATGTGTACTAGATCAGTTCTCAACTTTTACACATTTTAAAGAGTGCCAGGTTCGGCAAGTTGTAATACCTCAAGAAAGAGCTTTGTATAGAGTTATATGACTACAAGCAGTATCCAAGCCAAACATTATCATCTAGCCTTGGCTGGTAGGGTGTAAAACACACAGCAATTGTACTATAAGGCAATGAAATATATTCCTAACTAATTGGAGCTTACATGTTTCAGGGATATCTGTGAACACCTACCAGGACCTCACTCTTTTGTGTTGATGGGTGATGCTTTAATGAAGATTCAAGAGGTTCTTAAAGTCTGCTTATTTCACAGTGACTAAAATATTTCAATGCGCATATTAAAGGCATTTCTTGTATCACAGCCAGAGAATGCTATTGAACTCTATCAGGAGGCAGTAAAAATGGTACCCTCAGATGCAACATATGTTAAGAAAATAGGCCAAGCCTTGGTGAGGACACGCCAGTATGATAAGGCAAGAAGTTTACAAATATCAGTCTATTCTTAGTAGTATGCTAAAGAAAATTGCATTATTGTGGACTAATCTATACTAAGTATTTTGTTACTTTGATTTTCAGGCTATTGACTACTATGAGACTGCTCTTAACACTGGCACACACAAGATTGTGTGTTTAGAACTGGCTGCGCTTCTACTTAGACTCAAGCATTTCGAAAAAGCTCAGCAGATCTTAGAGAAAGCATTGGATCACGATGATAGTAACTAACATTTTAATGCATTATCTATTTTTTCTCTCATTTTGGAGATGGTGTGCTATATTCTTATATGTATTCAATATAGCAATCTGTAGCATTTATTAGTTGTCTCTATATTATATACAGTATATGTTGTCATTCATGTGTGTGTGTGTAAATGTGTGTGTTTTAGGGCTCTAAGTAACAAATATTACAGTTTAACAGTTCACAGTAGTTGTACATGTTATCAGGGACTTCTGTTGCTTTGATTATACATTCTATACCCGTAAAGGCTGGTATTCATGGTATTCAATGACTTTTAATCAACATTCCAGTTTATCCCACATGTGTTGATTAGGGTTAAGTTCAGGCCCAACAAAGGCCACATTGTCTTCACCTTAAACCCATCGAACCATGTAAGTGTCATTTGGATAAGTTTTTGACCTGCGTCCTCCCACAGCCCTTGACTGTGTATAACAATGAACTTAAATTAATTCAACCATGTCCAAATAGGCTATTCATTTAGACATAAAATTTATTTTTCCACAGGTTCTGATCTAACCACCATGATGAACGACGTAAAGTGTTTAAGAATGCTTGTTAATGTGCAGAGTGCAAAAGATGAACCATGTTTGGAGAAGTTGCAAAAGGTCAATATGTCATTTCAAGTAATGTTCTTGCATTTACATGATACTTGATAAATGTTTAGTATTTATAGGGGTAGGTAGCACGGTCAACATAGAGGAAGAAGTTCTTGGGTTTAATTCCCAGTTTGATCTGAGCTCTGTTTTTTCCCAAACATAAATGCATAAATCGGTGCATTGTAATGTTGGTCCCAAATCTGAAATAGTCAGGAAGGGCATCTGCCATAAAAGCTATGCTAAGTCAAAAAACAAGAGTTACTGCTAGTAAATCATCATGGTTAAATACTATTTTATTGTACTTTATAAAATGCCCAAACTTTTCTAAAAAAAAAGAAGTTTGTATTCTGCACTTTATTTCTGTATTTTAATTAATATTATATATATATATATATATTTATTTATTTATTTTGGTCAGATACATGAAATCCAGCAGAGAATTGTAAGACATTTGCAGTTTGAGCAGCCCGAAATGATAGACGAGCAAAGGAAAATTGCAGCAGATATTTGTTGTGAAAGAGCCAGAGAGTACAGCATCATGCGTGATCTCGAGAGGGCCAAAGACTGCTTGTCAGAGGCACTAAACTACAGCTCAAAAGATGTACAGGTCAAGTAGCATTCAGCTAAATGTAGCTCATTTTCAAATCCATAAAATTATAAAAATGGTCATGTACATTTTCCTTCAATGCAGATTCATTTCCAGATTGCTAATTTTTATTATGAGTACCATCAACTGGATGACTGTGAAGAGCAATGCTTAAAGATATTGAAGCACAATGAAAACCACACTGCTGCTATTATGGTATTGTGTTTATTTAGACTGCTGTGTGGGGGGGAGAGGTTTGAAAATATGATCTATTTTTTTAATTAATTAATGAATAAACTTTACGTCTAATACATATATACACAGTGATATATCCAGTGCCATATACAAACAGTAGCAACAATAGTAAATATGAGTAAAACATATGAGTATATGACCTTATGTTATTTAATCAATCCATTAGCAACATTTACCACTGCTTAATCCTATTCAGGGTCACAGGGAGACACACATTGGGCAAGTACATTAAACACTTAGTGTATCTGTCGCTGGGTACTCACACAGGGGAAACCCACACAGACATACAAAATCCACACAGTGGATACAATTTGCCATGAAAGTCTGTACAGCTTTAGCAATCAGAGATTGGCTACAAGCTTAGAGCTAAACATATGGCAACACTTTCATTTTCAGTAACGTTATAGCACTGCTAGCATATTAGCATACTTCTAATAACAGTGACTTTAATTCTAGCTTTTAGCAGATGTGCTGTTTCAGAAAAATCAAAAAGAAGAAGCCATCAAGATGTGCACAGTTATTCTGTCCAAACACCCAGGTACTGATAGATGTGTGCCATATTTGTTTTAAATAAAATAAAGAAAAACATTCATGTTAATTACGGTTTTGGTCTTGCTTTAAATAGACAACTTCCGTGTTCTGGTGAATTATCTCCACAAGCTACGCTGGGTAGGAAGACTGGATGAAATACTACCATTCTTTGAGAAAAGTAAAGCTTTTTGTCCATCTGCATTTTCAGAGCCAGGTTACAACTATTGCAAAGGACTTTACTACTGGTTAGTCACGAGAAATGCTCAGCTTACAAGTTTTTATGATATATTTAGAAGGATTGCTCTGGGCGGCACAGTGGCTGAGTGGTTAGCACTGTCGCCTCACAGCAAGAAGTCCCGGGTTCGATCCCCGGGTCGGGCT
>JAOUQU010036058.1:0-17549 GCA_028566735.1 Ammoglanis amapaensis
ATATATCTGTGTGTGTGTGTGTGTGTGTGTGTGTGTGTGTGTGTGTGTGTGTGTGTGTGTGTGTGTGTGTGTGTGTGATTCCTAAGATATGCAGTGATGTTAACTGAAAATATTGGAATTATCCTGTGTGTGTGTGTGTGTGTGTCCTGCAGCAGACTGGTGACCCGTTCGGGTGTTTAGTGTATTCCGTAACTGTGTGCCCATCCGTGATGCCATATTCAGTACACTTTGGCGACATCTATGACTGGACAGGTAAATACTGCTTACATAAGACATGTCCATTCAACCTTTAATCAAATTAAGTAGCTACAGTTTAACTCTTTCAAGTCTTTGGACTGTAGCAGGAAACTCCAGCTCGTGGTGGAAAAACACACAAACACCGGGATAAACACACTGCAAACTAAATAGCTCATCTTACCGGAGACCAAACCTGCTGAAATGTGATATTAATATAATTATATTTATATATTTATTAATATAAATTCACTCGTTGTTTGATTTGGGCTGAATCGAGTTCAAATGAATCGATTCACAAATTCCAGATATGACTCCACAACTCCAAACTTAAGTCGATATCATAATGAGAGAACATGCTCACATTTATTATGAATCGAGACACACAGTTTGTGTCTTATATCGCAAAACATAACAAACTATTAATTGTGTTTAAGCCGATTGAATCGACAAGTTTTTGAATCGAGTAGGGAGAATCGATTCAACTGAATTAATACCTTAAAACTCGAATCTTAATAAAAAATGTAATAAAATCTATTAAACCCTTACTGTAACTTTAGATAGATACGTTTATCCGCATGTTGTGTGTTTTTAAACATTTCAGATCGACGTGTTTTAGGTTCAAGAATCGAAATAAAGAAAGTGTGTCGAGGAATCGATTCGTGAGTCGACTCGTGAATCCAACGTCGGATTCTGGAGATTTCTGGAAATGAGACGAAGCGCGTAAATTTGCGCCAAAAGTGCGTGAACGAAGCAGAAGCGTCAAAGTTCAACCTGCGAGTGACGCACAAACGCAAATGTAAAAGCTGCGCGTTTATTATTTCTAGTTGGAATCACTTTTACCTTCTATGGAGACATGCAGTTAATCCGTTAGCACAAATGATCCGTGTGTCCAGCTCACGCGCGAACGCTTTTCAGATCCGATCTCTCGACTAACGCGGTCTCGGTACAGCGCGCGGGACTCTTTAAGCTTGTTTACTCGCCTTTATTTGTAAACAAAAACGCGTCGCGATACTATAAACCTCAACACTGACTGGTAAACAAGCTAAAAATCGGTCGCTTGACGATGGCGTCGACATGTGGCGACAACTGACTCGATATGCTGCTGTGTCCCAAATCACGCATTTTCCTCACGAAGTGCACTGAATCTCTAGAGCTTCGTTTGGATTAGTTGTTTTACTAGTCAGGACCGGGAACCCAATTTATCAACACGGATAATAAAGCACCGACATACACAACGAAACGTTTATACCGCGGTAACTGAGTATTTACACTAGAGCTACGGCGAATCGAAAATCGCGTTGTGCACTTCGTAGGGCTTAAGGGCGGATTTTGCGATTTGGAACGCGGCCGGTCTCGTTTCACTCGGCTCATGATGAGTGTATAGACATGTACATGTAGGTAAGATCTAATCTTTCCGATTTTCTTCGTACGTTTTTAATATACATATATTTATATATATAATTCAGCAACAAAAAGCGTCTAAAATAAGTTGTTATAAGAGCAGAAACACTTCCTGTATGGTTCTGAACTATATTACACACGTTCCATACACGGAACTGTGACGTCAGTGGTAAAGCTAAAGCTCGTTTCCATGCTGGATAAATAAGGGTTCTTTGGTTTCACAGTTTGAAGCATCGTCAATTGCAAGATGGGATTGAAATGTGGCCACTGTTTCTTCTATTAGCTGTTTATCGGCACGGTGATGTCTCCGCCTAGTGGACGTTTTTAACATTTCAGTTTATTGCCAGTTAGAATGAACTGGTGCGTGTACGACACGCCATATAAACTGCTGGTTCGCGGGGGTTTCAATCCTTACACAGCCTCGCACCTTCGTATATGGAGAGTACAGCTTACGTCATGTAGACCAGAGGGACTAGCGACGCAGACCACAAGGGGGAGCACTATAGCATCAAACCCTGTATTTGGTGTCGCCGTGATATTTACGATGCTTCGTTTATGATCCAGGCAACAACCGTTTATTCTGGGTAAAACGCACAAGTTTAAAATCCTAATATTAATAAGCAAACTGGCGGAGGTTTTATTATCATGTAAATGATCACGATTTGATACTTTATACTTTATTCCAGCGCGCCGGACGATGGATGACCATCAGATCGACGACCCAAAGCTCGCCTTCACTTACCTCAGACCCTCCTGCGTTCTTCTGACTAAAGAGCCCACATTGTCTAACATAAAAGCTCTGAGCAGCAACCTCCAGCACATCAGCGATGGAGCTCTCCAGCTGCTCCAGGACTACGTCTTGTTCCCGTTACGTTTTGTCCTCAAGACCCCCGGGACTAAAAAAGACGGAGCCATCCAGGCGGTCGTGGAAGCGATCACGTACGTCCTGGAAAAGACTTGTGTCCGGAGCTGGGAATCTTTACGTGATCTTTTTTCAGAGCTCTGCCTGTGTGTCTGCTCTCCGGTTAACCCCGGGAAGCCGGCTCAGGTCTCCGAGGAGGTGAAGCTGGCGGTGCTGAGATGCTTCGACGTCCTGGTGCATTCGGCGTACGGCGATGTGGCGTCCAGGCTCTACGAGCCTTCCATGCTGGCCGGCCTGGGAGCCGCCGTGTCTCTTTTCCTGGCTCTGGCGGAGCAAGAGAACGACCGAGCGGTGCAAGGTGCGGCTCTGCAGTGCCTTCTGACTCTGTTCCTGAGGTGTGAGTGCGACCGGATGCATGTGGAACCCACGGAAGGAGACAGACAGGTTCTCGGTAGGACTTTGGCTTCATTTCTGCCTGGGATTGTTCGTTCGTTGAGCCGCGTCATCAGCGGAGATGTGAGACAAGGTCACGCCGTGATTGTGAAAGCGATGAAGGTCTGGTACACCACAGTGGGCCTGGTGATGGCTGACGAGCAGCTTCAGCATCGTAACTCTGAGGAGAAGGCTGAGGAGTCGCCTGACCTCGGACGAGAAGAGAAGAACGTGTTGGAGGTGAGAAGAACCGATTCCTGGAGGAAGACGACCTCGGAGCGTCTCGTGCTGGTCCTGCAGAAGGTCATCTCGTACGCCTCGGGTCACCAGCACTGGCGAGTGAGATTAGAACTCGTTCACCTTTCGGATCACCTTCTTACCCACTGTAGCCGGTCACTACCGGAATGTACCGGCGCGTTATTGGAATGTTTGGTCGGTGCTGTGAACGACGAAGAACCTCAAGTGAAACAGAGATGTGACGCAGCTTTGGCTGAGGCATCTAGAAGAATCCAAGCTTCAGGAGGTCAAGCCCTGGTGGACGTCTTATCTGAGAATTTGCACAGCCTGACCACGTCCCTGCCGCGACTCGTCAGGACGTCTGACGACAAGCGGAAACTTTTCATCATCAACGTCTTTCTGGGCTACCTGAAGATCTTAGGTCCTCAGGTGAACCTCGTTCTCATGTCAGCCGCCCACCTGGACCGCGTCTCCAAAGCCTTGATGCAGGTCTTGGAGCTGGACATCACGGACGTACGGATCGTCGAGGAAAGAACCTCTCCGTGTCTGGAGAACCTGAAGCCGGATGCTTCCCAGGTCCAGGACCAGAGGAAATACTTCCGCTATTTTACAGACGAGAAGATCTATGCTGCTCTGAAGCAGATTTGCCGGATGCTGGGTCGTCACGGGAACCTCTACCTCATCGTGGACCACTTTCTGGATCTCTACAAGGAGTCTACGATTTATCGCAAGCAAGCAGCCTTGGTCCTCAACGAGGTCATCACCGGAGCGGCGGGAATCAGTCTGGACGCCAAAGTGATGGCGGTTGGCGTGATTGGGGCGAGTCCGGAGGACCTCAGAAGCGCCATCACGTCCATCACGGAGGAATACGTGAGTCTGGATAACTGGCATCTTCTCACTTCGATGGAGGAGCAGCAAGATCCACTTCCATCTTCAGTCCCGTCCCTGTTATCTGGTTCCTCCGGGAGTCTAAACCTCGTCCCAGCGTCCACTTCCGGTCTCCCCTCGACGTCTCCGACGTTCCACCAGCTGAACAGCAACATCTGGCAGATCTGCATCCAACTGGAAGGCATCGGCTGCTTCGCGTTAGCTCTGGGTTCCGACTTCTGTCCACTTCTGATGACATCACTGTACCCGGTACTGGAAAAAGCAGGAGATGCGACTCTGCTCATCAGCCAATCGGCTCTCGGCACCGTGCGCCGCCTCTGTACGGCCTGTAGTTACGCCTCGCCCCGGGATCTGATCATAAACAACGCCGACTACCTGCTGAATGACGTCTCTCTCAACCTGAGCAGACTCGGGACTCATCCTCACGCCCCGCGCGTCCTCGCCGTCATGTTCGCCCATTCGGACGCCGCCCTGCTCCCCCTGGTGGCCGACGTGGTTCAGGACGTGCTGACGGCGCTGGATCTGAACTACGAGCAGAGATCCCTGCAGTTCTGTTCCGTCCTGCAGTCTCTCGTGAAGGCACTAGGTAAACGATGTCTGACGTCGCCGTGGCGATCAGGTTCTGTTCCCTCCTGAACCGCCTGGTCGCCGCAGGGACACACGAACCGTCCAGCCATTATCTAGTAACACGACCGCGCAATCCTATTTAGGGTGTTCACACGGTGAGACACACACTGGACGAATACACTAAACACCTGAACAGGTCGCCAGGCCATGACAGGGTACAGACACACAATCTTTAATTAACCTGACTGCATATTTGTGTACTGTGGGAGGAAAACGGAGTGCCTGAAGGAAACCCACATAGACACGGGGAGAACATGCAAACGCACACATAGGAAGCCCCGGATTGCTTTACCCGGGAATCGAACCCGGGACGTTTTGCACCCTGGTGATGTGTTTTATATCATATAATATAACCGTACATTAACATTAACGTCTTTAAATCTTTCAAGTTTATAAGAAGCTTATAAAGATATTTGTGTCATTATTATTATTATTATTGTTGTTGTTGTCGAGCATCCCTATTTATCCAGGTCGTACACTCATGGAATGTCCGTCGGCGTTTCTCTCATCAGTCAGGTGGTTCCCGAGCCGCGAGCGTCACGTCGCTTCCGGAGCGGCGGCGCCACCCGAAGGTCCTGCAGCTCTGAACCTGCGTCACTTCCTGCTGGAACACAGGAAGCAGAGGGACCTCGCCGAGGGCATCGGCGCCGACGAGGAAGATGAAGGTACGTCTTCATCGTGTGGCACAGAACCGCACACACACACACACACACACACACACACACACATCGGAATTTATCTACTTGATGTTTTGGCTCTCCGGTGCTCCATTTATATAACACGAACACGTCATGTGACACACTGGAACGAATACACGGAACACCCGAACAGGTCTGTTGCAAAGTACAAACACACACACTCACACACACACACACATAAAGACACAGAGACACAGAGGGCCATTTCAGTACCTGCAATTAACCTGATGGACTGTTTGCACGAGGAGAACATGCAAACTCCACACACAACCCGGGACTTCTCGCTATGAAAGCTGAGACGTTGTACCGCCCTCTAGTGGACGAGATTGTAAGACGTTACTGTTCTGATGTTTTATATGCCACTCACTCAGAGTGGATACTACTGCGTCACTTGTCACCGCAGACACCGCACTAATATATGCACATCGACTTGCAACAGCGACACCTGCCTGTAAAGCGGTGGTACTGCACGACGTTATCGTGGCGCAGTCGTTCTGGATCTTGATTTTTTTTCTTCTTCCATTTTTCCAGAGGTTCATCCGCATCCAGCGGCATCGTGTCCTCACGACCGGGTCGAGGAGGACGAAGGTTCCGATGTGAAACCAGAACCGCCGCTACACGTGTCTCTGACTAAAGATGTGATGGAGCGGTGTGTCCACCTGCTCTCACAGCCCAGTCTGACTGTACGACTCAAGGTAGCAATCACCACCTACGTCATACACACACACACACACACACACACACACATCTGGTGCGTCCCAATTCAGGGTCCCTGCGGGTAGGGCTGGCACAAGGCAGAACTGAAACAGGACCGACGAACTTACGGATTGTTTCCAGTTTCACTAGGAAGCAGATTTTAGTCGACATGTGACTAAATTATTTTTATTCATTTATTTATTCATCTCAGATTTTAGTCTTCACTGTATTAATTAGAAGGTGTCTGCAAATGTTGTTGCTTAAGAGTTGCATGCTGGGAGATTTTTTTGAAGTGGGGGGGCTCTGATTGCTCTGACGTATGAGGTTGTGATTGTCTGTTGTGATGCTGCAGGTCCTGGAAATCATGGAGCTGTGTGTATGTGTATTAAGCGAGGTGGAAAATGAACTCTTACCCATGGTGCACCGCTGCTGGCCGACACTGGTCCAGCGCCTCACCAACGACGACCCGCTGGCTATAACACGAGCTTTCAGGGTACGAACACTAGGGTTCTTATTATAAAACTCTTAGTTGAAATTATGTAATTATGTCTTTATGTAGTTTGTACAATTATAGTTATTTAAAAATAATTATTCATTATTCATTATAATTAGTATTTTATTATATAATTAATTTGCTTGCTCATTAAGGTTTTTTGTATGTGTGTGTGGGGGGGGGAGGGGGGGGGGTGGATGTCTTGCGGTCCTAAACTCTTGACTTGACTCTGCAGGTTTTGTGTGTGTTGGGGGAGACGTGTGGTGATTTTTTAAGGAAGCGGGTGTGTAAGGAGGTGCTGCCTCGTCTCACCTCGTCCCTGCTGTGCCAGGCTGAGACCAGTGCCCGCGCCGGCCCGTTGTACACACACACGCTGGCGTACAAACTGCAGCTGGCGGTGCTGCAGGGTCTCGGAACCTTGTGTGTGCGACTGGATTTGGGTGAGCACTCGTTCTGTATTCACGAGTCCACTAGAGGGCAGCAGTGAGCCCACAAGCACTCGATTCTCAGAATCGAACCGGCAACCTTCCGATCACGTGCGCAGCACCTTACATACACCACGAAACTCCTGAACGGGTCGCCAGTCAAACACACACACACACACACAGGACTATTTTGTATCTTTAGTTAACCCGACAACATGTCTGCGGACTGTGGTAGGTATCCAGAGAAAATCCACACATACATACAATGTAGGAGAACATACAAATTCCACACAGAACCCAGGAATCGAACCCGGGACTTCTCACTGTGCCCATTTTAGAAATGAAAAGACATTTTTTGTTTAGATGAATAAACGATCATCACAAATACTTTATTTTATTTGTCTTTTTTAAACAAGAAGAAAATAAAACTTTGAACGTGTTTAAGCTGCACTGACTGGATTCCACCACTAGGCGGCAGCCTCGTATCATTCCTGAAGTGAAGCTCTCGGTGCTGCAGTGACCGCTGACTGTGCATGGTAATGTGTGTCTGGACCCACGGTTCGAAAGTGTGTGAGACGCGGAGCAGAAAGACACCGGGAGGGTTGTGATGGAACAGAATTCCTCGCCGTCGTCACGGTGATCGTCAGTGATTAGCGTGATGATGATTAACGGCACGGATTCATTCGATTCTCATCTCCACAGAGAAACTCTCACACTTCACTTATCACAACACAGTTTATGCTTTCAATCAGGTCCTGTAGGGAAGAGACTCAGAGACTCTAATGTGCTAGCACACCGGCACCGAGAGCGGAATACAGAGAAGCTTTGATTTTATTCACATGATCAATAATTATAATAATATTGTTTATATTATAATAATATCATTATATATATACACACACACACACACACACATATATATATATATATATATATTATAATACTATAATTTAGTGGCAACCGTGTTCTGGTGGTTTGTGGTCGAAAGGTTGTTGTTTCGAAGGTGTTGCCAGGTCGTTTTGTCGATAATGTACGACATACGTGTGTGTGTGTGTGTGTGTGTGTGTGTGTGTGTGTGTGTGTGTGTGTGTGTGTGTTTTAGTGGACTCGGATCTGGACCGCATCACTGAGGCCTGTCTCCCCTACCTAAGCTGCAGACAGCCAATCAAATTACAGGAAGCTTGCCTCAGGTAAGTAATCACACACACACACACACACACACACACACACACAGTGCATCATGGGAATCACAGCTGCAGTCGCTTTCTGGTGCAGTAAGTGGATTATATGAGGCGAATTTGCTTTGAAATGAACTGGATCCATAAATATCAGTTCAGCTATTAGTGTACAGATCAGGTGCACAAATCCCCACAGTGTGTGTGTGTGTGTGTGTGTGTGTGTGTGTGTGTGTGTGTGTGTGTGTGTGTGTGTGTGTGTGTGTGTCACTGTGACACTTGATAGGATTATGTGATGGTAAAACTAAACAATGGATGTTTAAAGGAGCATCACTGTGTCACTACCTGTGTGGGTTTACTCCAGACGCTCCGGTTTCCTCCCACAGTCCAAAGACATCCACGTCTGGTGAAAATGTCCACGGCGAAATCAAAGTGTAAAACACCACATTAAAATTGTAATAAAGAAAGAAATTTGATTTGAAGGCCGTAACGGGATCGTGGTCTCCATGTTTTCCCGAGCGTCAGCTGAAAGGGATTCCAAGTTTTTACTAATATTATTTACCTTAAGCGTTTTTTATTTACCGGCGTTCATTCGGCAAACCGAAGCTGATGGAGGCGGCGCCGCGTCCTCGTGACACTTTCATTCTCCAGCTAAATTAAATTCCACATTGAAGTAGAAACACGTTTGATGTCTGGGGACCGACTTCATGACGCCGCCGCATCCTCACTCGTCTACGCTGTGAATGAACGATTTAGCCGCGTCCGTTCTGCCCAAAAATAACCGCCCGTACCCCTACACCCCTGCGCCCCCCACCCCCGGGTGGTCTGCTGGACCCCGGGCTCGAGCTGGAACACTTTGATGACAGACAGACTGTTCGGGTTCAAGACTACATGTTTACATTATATTGTCCATATTGAGTCCGGGTTCGATCCACAGGTGTGTCCATGCGGCCATGGCGGTTAAGGGCCTCGCTCAAGAGCCAAACAGCACCAACCTGGCATGTGTGAGGTGTTTCTAGTCCACTTGGCAAGGTTCCGAACCCACATGCTGGTGTGCTAGCAGGATAGACCGCTGTATGACCCGAGTGCCTCGTGTAGTGCATTCTAATTGTTAAACCACACACACACACACACTCACTCTTCTCCTCTCTTGCCGTTCCCCCAGCGTGTTCCGGAGCCTGGCGCACTTGGACCCGGACGCATGTTGGTTAACTCTGAACGAGCTGTACTGTCCCGTGACCTTCGACCCCCCACACACACTCCTGCGCCCCGTCCACCTGAGCGGAATGAACCGCGCGAAGAACGAGTACACACACAACGCGGCGAGACTTCTGGACGGATTCGGAGAGCGAGCGCTCGACGACGGAGACGGACGCCGTGATCAGAAGATCGGTGACGTCTGAGTCGCTAATAAAGACGCCGATGATGTTATTATTGTGTTGTTATTGTGTTATTATTGTGTTGTTATTACTATTGTGTGTACAGAATGTGTTTTTGTGAGGAAACTAGGCGTCAAAACGTGTAAAAGCTTTTTGTATAATATTTTATTAACATAAATTTGTACTGACTTGACTGGAATTGTTTATTATTATTTAGTAAAGATGTTTAGTGGTCAGTGTTGGATTAGCACCACTTGCTCATTTAGCCCTTGTGGTGTGTTAAATTTAAATAATCAGTGCAGTTTCATTTAATAAACGACAATATAATGAAACTACACAACTCTTTTTGGTGGAACACAAACACACAGATTATAAAACATGATTCTTTTATTAAGTGCTTTTTTACCATTATGCTTTACACACACTAGGGGGCAGTCATGAGCACAGGGGGCGCTGGCTTTCGGTGCCTCGCTCAAGTGTACTTTAGTCGTGACCTGTCGAGTCTTGAGATCAGCGTAGTTCAGATACTGGACTGGAGATCATAAGGTCGCCGGTTCATCCCCACGACTACCACATTGTGACTGTTGGACTCTTGAGCAACTTCCTGAACCTTCGGTTGCTCAGAACGGTGTAAAGTTGTAACTGCTAAATGCAGAGATAAACTCGTCTTGTTCTGTGGCCCCGAGTTCCCAGGGGCCCCGTCGTATTCGGCGATTGTTTCCCGTCCCCGGCTCGTACGTGTGGCCCCTTCGGCGTCTCTGACATCTTAATGCATGTGTTAGCCTGAGGGAAAGCCGCCTGACCCGGGTGCACTATGTGTTAGCGTGCTAGCGCCTTATCTCACGCTATTTATCCCACTGCCAAAGCCGCCGGCTCGGCCATTACTCAAAAGCGAGGCGGCCGTCCGGTGAGTTAGCGAGTTAGCGTCCCCGGCGAGGAGTAACGAGCTTCCCGCTCGAGTGTGACTGATAAGCCAGCCGGTTAGCTTCATTACACCGGTTCAGCTCGGTGGCACGGCCGCCATTTGACTGATTAGCCGGCGTTAATGACGATAAAAGCAGCGCCCGAGACACAAAGAGGAGGAAACAGGAGGTGAGGGAGCACCCCGGTGAGGGGTCGGGGGAGGAGGTGGATGCTAACGGCGGCACACGATCTCTGGATTTGTCACGGCTGGTTGGCATGTGTACGGCATTGCCGCTCGCTCGACACGCTCGACACGCTCCACCTGAACACCCTCCTAGGGTGTAAATATTCAGGAACGACAATTACAGTAGCGCCACATTCAAAACAAAAAGCATAATTTCCGGGTGGCAGGCGTCCTAAAGCCGATTGATAATTCTTACGTTGTCCCCTCAATGGCGTCGAGGTCTTGTGGCGCCGCCACAACACCAGAGGGCGCCGTGTTGTTTTACGATCTGGTTCTGCCGACTGATCGACATCGAACAAACAGACGATTGAAAATTTTGGATCGGAGACAAAATGAGGCACCGACAGCTACAGAGAGAGGGTCAGAGGGGTGAGGGGGGCGGGTATCTGATCATACAGGGATATAGGGAGAAGCGACTTTAACTACAAACGCGCACGCTGTATTGTTTAAATGGCCGTTGCGTCTCCGTCAGTTCGTCTTGCCGTGTTGTTAGAACAATCTGAACGTGCACGTCGGACTCGGGTTCGAATCCCTCAGGCTTCCTGGGATTCAGGTTCGCGCAGGTTTCCTCCGGACTGGAATGGTTCAGTCTGTATGATCTGTTCAGGTGTTTCGTGTATTCGGTGTGTGTGTGTGTGTGTGTCACCGTGACCACACGGATAGATCTCAGCTCTGATCTCACAGACAGGCGATTGGCTGTGCATCTGAAGGAGGCGGGATGAACTGGATCACATGACCTTCTGAACCAATAAACAACCGGGAAAAAGGGGTGGGGGAGGAGGGGGAGGCGGGGCTACTAAAAACAACAGAGGATTTTAGTTTCAGTGTTTTATTTGATAAAAGTGTTACATTTAAGATGAAACCGAGACGCCGATGTGAATGTGGACCGTTTAACATCATCGTTCACCAAAACTAATGAAAAAATAAATCCAACATTTATTAATAATAATAATAATAATAATAATTCAATAACAACCTTAACGAGGAACCGGCTACATCTAAATATTCTTCTGCCTTTTAATTCACCAATATAGAGCAAAAAACACCTCGGCACTGATTTATTTCAACGACTCTCATCACAATTCATTTGGAACTGGTCTGTTGTGAGACCTGTTCGGGTCTCTCGGTGTAAATCACAGTTTCCACTCGTCTCGGTCCACGTCCACATAAAATTTAACCGTTGTTTAGACCCCCCGCAAACACACCCCACCCCCTCCTTACGTGTTCTGCTGTTTTGTTGTTTACCACCCGGATATAAACGTATATTTATATATATATATATAAACGATGAAGAGACTCAGTTCCACCGTCCGTCCATCCGTCCGTCCACATATGAAGCTCGCATGCACTGATCTGAGAAACACCCACGTTTCACTTTAGACACTATTTATACGCCGTCTGTTGGGATCCGTGCGGTACAGAACCGCCACGAACTTTGTACCCACCTGTAATGAAGCGGGTCATGTGGTGCGGCGTCACGTGACCGACGCCGACACGATCGAATAACTCGGAACGCAGAGTGAACGCCGTCCGTATAAGAGGAGTTCGACACGTTCCTGGGAGAACGTTCAGAGAACCGTTCCAGGTCCAGGAAAGAATGACGCGAGAGAGAATGTGCAAAGCTGTCATCAAACGCAAAAACGCGGAAACGTGAATGGAATGTAAAACGCCAACACGCGTCCCTGCTTGGCTTCGCACTTTTGTTTACTACATGACACGACAATTATTAAGCTAAAGTAACGATCGAATCTGACGACCCACGTGAGGTGTGTCCAAGTGCTTTTGAGCGGTTCCGTATCCGCGTGGCGTTGTGGGTCGTCAAGAGAACGCTCTAAAGCGTGCAGCTCTCCGCGCAGCCCGTGTTGTCCTCGCCGTCACCACTGGTGGCTCGTTTTCGAAGCTCCCGGGCCGGTTTGTGGTGGGTGTGGTGGGCGGCGGGTGGGTGTTTGGGAGATGCATCGCCGCCGCCGTCGTCACCGCCGTCCCGTTCCACCTGCAGGTGGGCGCGGACGCGGTGTTGAGTGGGCCGAGTGTCGCTGAAGTCGATGACGCGGCACTCATACGTTCCCTCGTCCGACGGCTTCACGCTGGATAGGCGGAGCTTGTGGGAGATGTTCGTCCCGGCGACCTTCACCACCTGAACACGGAGAGAGCGAGAGACATAACGAAAGAAAGAGAGAGAGAGAGACATGTCCAGTACGGTTCACAGTCCAGCAGAACGATGGAACACGGATGCTTTAGAACGTCAATTAATTAAAATAAATAAATAAAATATAAGTTTATATATTTATACACACCATTCCTCTGGTCCCACGTTCCCCCTTTTCCACTTTTCTACCGTTTCCCTTGTCGCGTTGTTCCGAACGTGGCGGTGCTAGTGAATCTCTCAGCGTTCCGTGTTGTTTATAGTCTTATAGGGCATCACTAGAACCCTGACTGCGTAGTGAGATGGATCAGAACGTTTTGGAACTCACACCGCTATAGTTGACGTATATAGTCACAGATCAAAACGCTTCAATAAAGGAAGTAACGGGTTTCATTGTCAGTAACGAGAACGGTGAAGTAACTATGGTAACAGTGGGTAAATGTGATGACACGTTACTAAAACAAGAAACGCGGTGTGTAACAGCTTCAGCAGCTCTGAGGAGCGTAAATGGAACGTTTTTATAAATTAGATTTTATCACGACCTGAACACGGTGCATCTGCATTATAATGCTGAGAAATAAAACCGACCTACGCCTCCTCCATCTCCTCCTCCTTCTCCTCCTCCGCCTCCTCCTCCGCTGCCTCCTCCGAAAATCGTCTTTCATTTGCACGCGTCCGATTACGCGAGACGTTATTTAGTATTCGTAATATTCACTGTGAAACTCGCAGCTCTGCATCTCAAACAGCCATTAGGATGTAAAGTAGTCAGCAGGAGTAAAGAACACAAATCAGCAGCAACAGAACGCGCAGGAGGAACCATTCCCGCCTTTATCTGCTCTTTCAAATAACTGTCATGAAAACGGAGGTGCGGCGGATCATTCGGACCCGGGGCAGGTCCAATGTTCCCTTATTTAACTATTCCTGTGTTCTAATGATCCTCGGTTCCACTAAGCCAATGTTCCAACGTTCCCCTTTTCTAATGATCCTCTTTTCTACTGTCCCCCTGTTCCCCTATTCGACTGTTCCCCTGTTTCCCTGTTCTAATGATCCTCTTTTCTACTGTCCCCCTGTTCCCCTATTCGACTGTTCCCTTGTTTCCCCGATTCTCCTGTTCCACAGCGCCCCTGTTTTACTGACCCCTGTGTCCAACTTTTCGACTGTTCCCCAGTTCTACTGTACAGTTGCTCCACTGTTTCCCTGTCCTGCGGTTCCCCTGATCGACTGTTCCCGTGATCCACTGGTGTAATGACCCCCCCCACACACACACACACCTCCTCCGTACGGTCCAGTCACTCAGTAGAACCCTCCGTGTGTGAAGCTAATGAACCGTGACTGGTGGATCTTCTCACCGTGGCCCACTCACTCGGCCCTCCGGTGTCGTTCTGTTTCCTCTCACATTGGTGTTTTCATGAAGAGGGTGGGTGGGTAAGGGGGGCTCAGGGGGGCGACGCCGACACCGTCTCACACGCCTGAGCTGCTTTATAACTCATTTCGTATTCTGAGACGTATGAATAAAACATGAGCGTCGGTGTTCCGACTCGCCGTTCCTCTCGCCTCCTCGTTACCACCCGAGCGCCGGGTACCGAGATACGCCTCAGCGTGATCTCTCCATATTCGTAATCGTTATGCGGGAGCAAACCCGTAACGGCTGTGAAGCGTAAAGCGGCGGGATATGGCGGGATATGGCCTTTCTTTTTTAACAACCTGCAGAATGACGACGGTGGAGAAAAGATTCGGGACGTATATTTTGAATTGAAGGGACAGAAGGGGCGCGTCGGTTCCTCTAAACCACGAGAAGGTTACGGTGTTTAAATATTCAGGGTTTAAGTATTTATAAAACTGACTGTACGATTGCGTTCGTTTTGGCTCATTCCTTCAGTACCTTGCATTTAATTGATTCTATTAGATGATGTTGTCTGTTTTTATTACATAATAATTATTACAGAAGCGTAAAAAAGAATATTAAAACATTCAAACAATTATCGAGGATAAAGTTTATTCTTTTAAAGAGGACGTATTATACCTCGGCGCGGCACTAGCACTCTAGTGGCCGACGTTCTGCTCTGTTTGTCAGGTGATGCTGGTTACCGAGGAGATTCTAATGACAAATCAGGTCGTTATTACATCACAATACCACGGAAATCAAAAACGGCTCGTAATCATTTTCATTTAAAGAAACGGACGGATGGATTTCTTTCAAACTTGGAGTGTTTATAGGAGTACAGGGAGATTTGATTTCCCTACACGCTTGCTTTTCCATCCAGACGTATATGAATGTATAAATGTAGCTGATAATATTAATTATTACGTCACAAAATTAAAGAAAAAATTAAAGGTGTGCGAGAGAGAAAACTTACGCTGATCTTCGTTGCGTCTTTGTACAGATCCTCCTGAGGTCCGACCTGAAATAAATATCAACCCAAATCATTAAATACACCGAAACGTCTGCGCTCGCCAACCATGTCACGCTCTACCCACAATGCAACATGATTCGCGATACATAAACATGAAAGAAAAGTTTCTCTTCTATACAATTTGTTTGTTGAAATCGAATACACACAGTGTACATGTCGACATAGATGCTCGCAGCCGCACAATATATAATATATATATATATATATATATACATTATAAATATTAGTATATAAGTAAATATAAGTATAAAATATATATCTGTAATTCATGTTACAGAGAGAACTGTGAGTTTATAGTTGTAATATTATGTCTACAATAACATTCCACGCTTGCAGGTTTTGTGATGTAATAAAAAATATTTTTAAATAATTTTTAAAATAGATTTTGTCTATATTTGAACTTGAACTTATAGAATAACACATTGAGTGGAATCACATGGAAAATGTGTCGTATCACCGGCCAATCGAATCGTACAGAATCATTAATGGATCTTGTGATTCTCTTTCCTATAGAACAAGTTTGGCTCTGAAACTAAAAGGAACCCAGGACCCCGTTAGTGATGATTAACGAGCGTGGTTGTAGGTCGGTGTTGTGGGTTCCTGGTGGAAGCTTCGCTTTTGCACCGCGGGTTGTTTTTTTTCCCTCTTGGTGGTGGAGAGGCGGCTGGAACATGGAACGCATCGACCCTCCGGCGTTCTCTTCACACGTCTGAATGAATAATGCATGAGGTTAGTGAAGCGGGAGGTTAGGAAGACTCATGCACCCCTGCCCCTCGACACCCCCTTCCCCCCTCTGACCCCACCACCACCACCTCGGACCACCCACGGTCCAATTAAACCGCAACAGGGAGTCGGACAGCACCTTCCTCTCATCTGGCGTGAAAAGATTCTCAGCATCGATCCATCTTTTAGTGGCGGCGGTCCGGTCCGATCTGGTTCTGTCCGCAACGCCGCTCTGTGCCTCCAGTCGCCCGTGGTGTGTGTGTGTGTGTGTGTGTGTGTGTGTGTGAGGGGGGGACAATTACTTGGTGCTATTTCTTGTCATGTGATTAATAAGTGCGGCGGATACGTCCAAACCCAAAACCAGAGCTTTAGATCTTCATCTTCTGATGTCTTCCTGGAGTTCTTTCTACTTCACCTGTCTTCTGAGTGACGTTCTGTTCGAATACACACTACACTAGTCCAAAGAAACAATGATGAACGCATCGTTTATTCGTTCATTTCTACTCACTTCGTCACTATTATGGTCGCCGTGGATACGGATACACACGATGTACAGACGGATTCTATTTCCATCGTGTTACAGATGCTTTCATCCGAAGCGACTGACAGGTGCTGGTGGTACTGAAACAAACCGGGTTCGAGGGCCTCACTCAGGGGCCCAATAAAAGCAAACCGATAGCGACGGGACCGGAAACCATTTTCGTTTCTAGTCAAGTCCAGAATCCAGAAATCCCAACGGCCTCCAGTTTCCAGTCTCATTCCGAACGGGCTTAAGTATACGGACGACTGACAGTCCAACGACATGCATACACGCTAACTGGAGATGCCGTGTGTGTGTGTGTGTGTGTGAGACCTGTTCAGGTGTTTAGTGTGTGTCAGTGATGGATGGATTAATGATGTAAAACCGGATGGACCTGGTTGGTGATCCACGTGTCCTTGTCGCTCCACTCTCTGTGATCTCTGATGTACCACCACTGGATCTCCAGCGAGTAGGAGGTGGAACCAGAACCCCGAAACGAACAGGCCATCTCCACGTCCTGCCCGCGGTGCGCCGTCATGTCATGAGGGACCTCGGTGAAGAAAGCTGAAGGAATCGTAAAAACAAAAGAATTATGTTTAATCAATCAAACAGCAGAGGGCGCTGTCACAATTCACATACGCACGTATAATCTGATTCTGATTCTGATATATAATGTATACACACACAAGTTATGTCTATGTCAGATATACCGGGTGTGCATTATTTTCATTTTTTTTATTATTATTATTACATCACACTACATGTCACATGTACATATTATTACATCACAATTCAATGTTTGATTTGATCTTTAAGGGAAATAAATGAACCCAGTACGGTGAAAGTATTCGTACATTCGTAGTAAAAACTTTCAACAACAACCTTCCCTATTTATCCGGGCGTAGGATCGGCATCACGGTGCACTGGTGCACTAGCTAGTTAGATTAAGGTGCTGGACTGGGCTGTAGATTTACACATCCAGCAAAGATGAACCCTGTTCCAGGCTTTATAACCGCCCCCCCCCCCACCGTCCCCGCCCCCATCCCAAA
>JAOUQU010036473.1:0-17537 GCA_028566735.1 Ammoglanis amapaensis
AATGTAATTGCCGAGATACTCTGGGGATCGGTAGCGGTCCACAGAGTAACCCAGGGTCGAAGTCGACTGAAGGGTAATATATATATATATGACTGTAAGAAGTTAGCAGAGTACCCGGAGTAAACCCACGTGGCCGATCAGGGAATGTGAGTCGACAGTGCAAACTACAAAGTCAACTTCTTACGCAATGGTAGATACACCAACAGTGGATACAAAAGGAAGAACATATTAAAACACGGAGGTTGTACAGAGAAGGTCATCCAAAATAAAAAAAAGTGTGCCACTTCGTAGACCAAATCAATGGTGGAAGCCTTCGAATATGAGGTGCAACAACCCAAGAAGAAGATAGAAGATATATGTCAAGGTCAGTAAATACATTTTTTTTCTTCTCAGATCCATGTGATGATGATAATGATGGTGTTTAATTGCATAATGATGTGCAGTCAGATTTAACTGGGCATTTCAAAAGAAAAAAAACATACAACTTAGATATAATAATGATATCTAAGTTGTACTATTGAGTCTGGATCAGTCGATTAAACACTCAGCACACACTTCTTTTAAACTGGAGTAACGCTGATATCAGAATCTAGTTAAAAATAGCTCCGATCTAACAAACAAATGGAGTTCATGCAGATAATCAGATCTCTCGCAGTAATGAATGCAGTAAGAATGCAGTAACAGGATGGAATACATTACATTGAGTGCATTTTAAAAAAGCAAACTAAGTGTAAGTGGTAAAAAGCACGAATCAGGTACACCATGCATAAATGTGTGTATTATGTATTAGTCCTGTTGTGTCCAGTTCGAAAACACTCCAGGCAGAGTGTCAGTCCGCCCCGTGTGATGTACTTACATCCACTCACCTCACGGCAATTTAGAGCAGTCAGTCCATTTAATAGCATGTTTAGAGGAGCTAATCTATTTGTCAAAAAATAGCCTCAAAACGCACACAGGCTGATACCACATGTGAGGAACAAACCGGTGGACTTAGTCTGGGGACTGTACACCCCAAGTATATCAGTATTCTGGTAATAAAGTTGTTCCTGCTTGTAATATAAAGGGCAGAATAAATTATACTGTATATATGGAGTGATAAATATGAACACGATTATTAAAACTAAATGAAAATGGCGTTTATTGTCATATAATTCTCAAGGGCTCTATATTAAATAAAGTGCAACATACACCAATCCATTATCTAGTTTACCAACACTTAATCCTATTTAAGGTCACAATGGGATACAATAAACACCTGAACAGGTCACCGGTATGTTACAAACACCCATACATCTACACTGAGAAAGCCTATGCAGGATATACACAAGGAGAACATGCCATTTTCACAAAGACAGCCTTACCGGCAACACGTGATTACATTTATTGCAGTAATAAAACAGAAGTAGACATCCAACATACAGTAAAGACAGATTGAGTCCAGCTTCCTGACCTTCACGTTCACTCAGAACTTATCGAGTGATGTAAACACATTAAAATTTAAACGATGTAAACAAGCTAACTGAATTCGCTAAGGAATACTTAGAACTCTCTGTTTAATATTCAAGAATCACTCACAATCATTGACATTTTCAGCATTTAGTGGACGTCTTTATCCAAAGTGACTTACAGTCTGAGCAATCTGGGTAAAGAACCTTGCTCAAGGGTCCGACATCAGTACCTTACCGGAAGTGTCCTTGAGATTACACTTCTTTTTTTAACCACTAGTCTTAGGTAAGGTTCGGTAAGTTCATACTTTGCTACATGTCAAGAACGCCTGATAGAAGATGAAAAAGATAGAACCAATAACGTAATATACGTATATAATAATGAATAAACCTTTTCTACTTTCTGCTACTGAATATTATTTACAGTAGCCAAAGAAAGTGTAATAGTGCCGTGTAAAGAGTAACATTAATAAATGTTGTTTGTTAATTCATTTATTATTAATGTCATGTTTTACTCTTTTAGGTACCAACCATGACAAGACACTATTGAACATAACCTAGGAGGCAGTAGTGAGCACATGTGCACAATGTCTTTAAGGCAGTGAAGATTTATGTGCCTTGTTGAAGGACACTTTTGTTGAAGCTTTGGGAAGTGACCCAGCAACCTTCTGATCGCAAGCCCAGTCCAAGCCCAGTTCAGGCCATGACTCCCCCTGTGGTCATACTCTGCACAAAGCCAAAAACGTCTTATTTTTTAAATTGTAAATGCCTTATTACTTTCACTACTAAGATAGTTTCATTAAGTATTTCAAATATAAGCAATACAATGAATATTGAACTGGGTAAGGCAGTCCCAGAATTCAATGCAATATGACTTCTATAACATGAAACTCTATACAACATCCAACGTGGGCCGAAGAACTGAGTTGTTTTCACATATTAAAAAATTAACATTCATGTTTATTTGTATACATTGGCACAAATGTGTGTATGAGCGAGCAAAAACGTATTTATTCGTATTTAAGTTACAGCAAGGCAGATCGTTCTGTATTCAAACCCACAGCAAATATGCTAATGAAAATATAGCATATAACTGTATAATTGTAAAAATTAAAAATTACAATAGAAATAATGATCAACATTAACTCAAAATGTTCATGGTAGAACCAATCATCACCATTCAAGCATCTGGTGATGCTTCTATGTTCAACCGGAGGATGTATTTAAGCCACAAGTTTAAATGCTTACTCCTTGTTTTTCATTCGAACATTTAATCCTCGTTTAACAAATCATGATATAAAGCAGAGATTATACACCAGCTGTTAGCACAGCACCAAACAAAATACAAAGCTTTATTTAAGAAATTGTACCTCATGTTTGTGCTGTCCTTTCCACTCCAAACCCATCCTCCTCAGCTCATCTGTGGAGACAGAGGTGAGAGGTTATAGAGAAAACCCTGGAGAACATGACAAGTAGAAAGCAAAAAAAAGAGAGGTGGAGAGATAAACACGGAGACGGACAGAGAGACAGAATGACTGGGACAGTGAGAGAATGGATGACACAAAGAGAGATGGATGAAAGATAAGTGGCGGCATTTTTATGAGTCTGTCAAAGTCTTAGACTGGAACAATTGATTATTAGACTTGGTTGATTGGAAGGCCCAATGTGACCTGTCACTGTCAGAGGATTGATGGGTTCTAGTCTAAGTGAAGGAAGGATTGATATCTTAAAGAAAACCTGATAGAAATGATCTTCACACTTCACACACTGTCTGTTTCATACATGTGCGAGTCCTCACAGCCTTAGAACAAAAACATGTTCCGTGTTTCGACTCAGAATGAGCTTATATAAAATATTTTAACACTTCTATATATCAGATTATACTAGTATTGCTGTTATATACAGGGAGGCGTCATGTTAATCCATAAAAATTCTAACAAATGTACTCAAAATGACACAAAATTCCAAGACTTTTTCATAGATACGGAGTAAACAGGATCAATGACAACCCTCCACAGTTTCCCCAAAAATATATAAAAGTGGAAACCAGAAGTGAATCACAGATAGCATTCAGTGCACAGCAGATGGCACTGGTGCTATTGACCACACCAAGATAGTGGATAGTTCTGAATGTTCAGATTTATTTACACAAGGATACTAACTTTATTTGTTTTATTAATTGATTTAAGAAGATTTATTTAAGAAATAATAATGATAATAATTCAGTGCTGCATTGTTATGCATAGTTTGGACCTACCTCGTAGAAGTTTCTTTGTTTAGGCCGAAGAGAAAAATCATCATATTAATGTATTATTATATTTCATCTTAATTTGGTTTCAGTTTTGTTTCAATTATAAAACTCGTAATCGCATTATTGACACTGTATCATGTGTCATTACATCTCTTGCAAAACTATTTAAAAGCACAATACAAAATTTGCTTGCTTTAACCTTGGTTCTTTTCCAAATAAAGCTCCCCCTACAGGCCTGGAGAAAGTGTTAACTGTTGTATAGACGTGTTGCTGAGGGAGGTGTTTATATAACTCTATTGAGAAACATTTCCTATATACTGAATATAATCATATTGTGTTGTGTCAAAATATTATAATAAGGATTTAAATATTTCATGGTTTATGTTTATTCTGTTCTTTTAATAAAAATAAGTGCCTTTTAAATGCACTTAGTCTAAATGTCAGGGCCAAAACAGCATGAGATTTGTTCACAAAATATAATTATCAAAACTTTATTATGTCATATATTTATTATAAGGACATAAATGCATTACTAATGACTTCACACTGTTTTAATAACGATTGACCCACATTAGCAGTAATATAATTGAACAAAGTAGGTACAGGTAGATATAACTAAAAACACAAAATTAAAAACAATTAACACAGCCTACAAATATAACAATCATAATGTGTTCGTAATGATGCTTTACTGAAGTGGATAATGTATGATGTCGCCATGATTTTCTACGATTCATTTACTTAAAACACTGAACGCTTTGCTCAGTTGTCTTTAGAAAGTGGTGAGTACCTCACCTGAGGGATCCGACCCCCGATCAACACGGTCCGAATTTTCATTTAGTTCTACTGTCAATAAATCCGACCTGAAGTAACACGAACAAAGAGAAGCCGTTCAGTTAATACTGTGCTGCTTTTACCACCAGACTGAATCGCCACTCCTGGTGTTTGCCGTAAACTTAAACTAGTTATCAATGTGTTCGAGTGCATTTAATTTCCCTACAGATCGAGAGAACACTCATTCACTCTCTAACGACTCGTTTAATCATCTAAACCAGCATGAAAGAAATTAATTCACTGAGAAAAAGTTTCCTAGTATATCTTTAAAGAGAACTTGTATAATCAGACACTGTTAGATTATTGCAACTATTAGAATAAAATAGATTAATATGATTTGTACTACAGTTTTACTACATATTATAATGTACATTTCACATTATGTCACATTAATAATAAAAATAATATTATCTAAATATATAATAAGATCCTCTATATACCCACCTAGGGCGCCACGGTTCGATCCCCGGGTCGGGCTGGGGACTTTCTGTGCTGTGTGAGTTTGCATGTTCGCCCCGTGTCAGCGTGGGTTTCCTTCGGGTACTCCGGTTTCCTCCCACAATCCCAAAACATGCACTAGGTTGATGTGTAAATTGTCCAGTAGTCACACACAAGATCCCTGTAGAGATACAGGGTTGGGGAAAGACCTGGCAACCTACCCTGTAAAATGTAAATGCCGAGATACTCTGGGGATCGGTAACGTCCACAGAGTGACCCAGGGTCGAATTCGACTGAAGGGTAAAACAGATAAATAGATAGATATATTTATTTAATTGTATTTATAGTGTGTGGTAGTTTTGCTGTGTTGTATTGTACACAGACCCCCAGCAGGCGCACCAATTTTTGGATTTTACTGTATTTACGTTCAACTAGAGAACTTTCTGGGTGAAACACACACACACACACACACACACACACACACACACTATATAGATTCTCCTCTATTTCAGGACTTGGTTTGTTGTTTTTGTGGATTGGTGTTTTCTTTTGTCTGTATTAAGTAATAAATATATTTATGAGTTTATTGATGGTACATAACGATGAACTGTTATAAAGTGTACAAAGTAGAACAGTTATAAACATGTTTTACCTGTGCAGAGATGCAGTAATCCCACGGTCACGTAAATTCCCAAACAAAGTGGCACCAATCGGCGTCTCCAGGACGAATTCATTTCCAAAATCCTCCAAACCAAAATCCTCCCGCACATCGTCCCGAGTTTACAAACAAAAGCAGCTTCAGTTCGGATGGAATCTTATTTTTCCCCTCCAGGTCCCGGCGACTCTGTTCTCATGATGCCGGAGAGTAAAAGTTGGACAGAAGTGACCCGCTCGGTCCGCTCCGGAGCTCCAGACTTTCTCCGGTCCGTCCGCTAAAACTTCCACATGTTCCCGGCTCCAGATGTGCACGGGCTGCACGGGCTGCTGTGGAGTCCCGGTGTCGTTGAGTCTCTCTGGTCCGCGTCTCAGTGCTGCGTGAACAGCCACGAACAACCCGACTACCCACCCTAAGCTCGGATGTGCGCGCGCGCGCGCGTGGATGGTTTCATTCACCGCTCGCGCGTCTGACTTCCAGGCTTTCGGAGCGGCTGGCGAACACCCCCCCCCTCTTTCTCTCTCCCCAGCGCGCGCCCCGGAGATGCGCGTTCACGTGTCCGGAGTCAAGCGGTGGTCCTCCCACCGTTAATGTACACTTTATTACTCTACTATACTACTGTACTGTACTGCACAATCATAACCTGATGCTATACTACACGTATACAACACTGTACTGCTGTGTACTAATACAATACACTGATTCACTATACTACATTCTATTACTCTACTATACTTCCATACTATACTACCATACTCTGTTGCACTACTAAATATAGTGCATTGTACACCACGGCCATGCTTTACTATACTGTACTTATACAATATACTACACTGCTTTAGTGCATTATACTACACTGCATTACTCTACTATACTGCTGTACTTTACTGTACAACAATACTCCACTATACTACCATACTCTGTTGCACTACTAAATATAGTACATTGTACACCACTGTACTGCCATGCTTTACTATAATACACTTAAACACAACACTACACTGCTTTAGTGCATTATACTACACTATACTACACTGCATTACTCTACTATACTGCTGTACTTCACTATACTGTACAATCATACTCAACTATACTACCATGCTGTGTTGCACTACTTAATATAGTACATTGTACATTGTTCTGCAATGCTTTACTATACTATACTTATACACTATACTACACTGCATTATTACTATACTACTGTACTTTACTATACTACTATACTACACTCTATTACACTACCATGCTCTGTTGCACTACTAAATATTTTATATTGTACACCACTGCGTTGCCATGCTTTACTATACTATACTATACTTATACACTATACTACACTGCATTACTCTAATATACTACTGTACTTATAGTACACTTTACATCACTGTACCATGCCATGCTTTACTATACTATACTATACTACATTGTTGTAGTGTCCTGCATTACTCTACTATACTACCGTCTATTTAGGGTCATTCTGCAATGTTTGTAAATATACGCACAAGGTTTGTTGGGTTGCCAAGTGTTGCCACAAGTGTAGTGAGATCTGACAAACAGTGTTTTGTGGGGTCCAGTCGGTTTGTTTGAAAAATTTTTGTTTTTCTTAACATAAAGTGTTAATAAATCTAAAAATGTGATTTGGTGTTTAGTTTTGGTCACAGAAATTAGGTTTCAGTTAAATTCGGGGTTAAATGTAATATAAATGATCTACAGTTACTAGTAAGTACAATAGTGTGTGTGTGTGTGTGTGTGTGTGTGTGTGTGTGTGTGTGTGTGTGTGTGTGTGTGTGTGTGCATCTGTGTGTCTGTGTGTGTGCCTGTTTCTGTACCCTGCAACAGACTGGTGACCTGTTCAGGTGTTTAGTGTATTCTATGTATAATAGGTGGTGGTAAAACTAGCAGTTCCATCTGAGTAATCACATTTGTTATAATAAATAAATAGTATATTTAATTGATATGCATTTAATAGATATATAAATACATAAATAAATAAATTTATAAATAAATTTAATAGATTATTAAATACGTTTTTATAAAGTTATGAAGTTATATAATTTATACTTAAGAGGACTGTTTTGAACATTGATCCTGCAGTAAAGCTCTCGGACATCAGGGACGCGCATCATGCGCGCCCCCTGCTGGTTATTATATATTACTGGTTAATTTTTTTTTTTTATCTCAAACTGATGTTAACGTGTTTTTTAGAACAAGGCAAGTGTAATAAATACGTTTATTAAAGATATATTTACTAAAAACATGAGGAACTGGAAAACTTACGGCAGGCAATGCAAAATTATGAAAAACGTGACAATATGATTTGATAAATCAGGATATAATGGTCCACTAATGAGACAAATACAACTGTAAAGGTGTAAGTGATGGACACACTGATATATACAGTAATTAGAAAAACACACAAAGGGTCATTGACATTTTTGGGATGCAATCCAGGTCCTTTATCTGAGGTGGAATTAATTAGCTATGCAAATTTGGAACAAAAGAGAGAACATGCATAAAAAGACTGGTCAGATGATGTGTGGAAGGACACTGATTATTTCCTGGTAGCAAACCCAACTCGGACACAGAGAGAACATGCCATCTCCACAGCCAACCGTCCACCGGCTGCTAAATAGAACCCAGGACCCTTTGTAGTGTGATGTGGTAAGTGTGCCGTCGAGCTCTGACTTAGCACTTTACAAAAACAGCACTGCTTAAATATTTATCTCTCCTGTAACATCTCAACTGTGTGGCCTGATTCCAGTTTAATCCAGTTTTATGAGCGTAAAACCCTGTAACGGTTCTTCCTGAGTGCTGTATGTTTATCCGACTCATGCCACATCCGCTTTAAAGCCGGTATGTTCACATATCCAGAGAAAAAGAACTGCCGCTACACTTCTGGTCGTGCCAAAGGTCACTTACGTTTGTTTGATCCTTGTTTATATCTCTGTGAAAGCACTTTAGGGCGTGGAAAATCGTTTATAGGCTTTTGTTGGTATATGGTTTAGAAGGCTAACCTCGTCTAGCATGGCATGCAGGGTTTCAAACACAAGAGGAGCATTCTTTCTCTTAAATGAGACAATAATTATGTTTTTCGGTGCCTTCGAGATGACAAAGTCCAAACCATGCAGCAACCGAATCGTCCTGTAAGCTCAGTTGCTTTTTGGATGCAAAAAACTGGTGAATTTAAGTGTTGGTTGCAAGTCCGGATTAATTGAAAAGGTTGTGTCAGGAAGGGCATACGGCTTAAAAAATAATGCTAAATCTATGATGCGGATTTGCTCTAGTGACATCTACTGGGATCAACCAAAACATGCACACAGCTTCTTATGCTATCATACTATTGTACACACTTCCAGGCTATTTAGCAGTTATTTGACCGAGAATGTGTTGTGTAAGATGACCTGGCCATCCGGTTGAGATGATTTAGGATGAATTGGACTGTAGAGCGAAGGCAAAGCAGTCAACAAGTGCTCAGCACCTTTAGGGAACATCCTCGATATCGTTAAGAAAATCATTCCGGGTGGTTATGACATGAAATTGATTGAAAGAAAGGCAAGAACAATCATTCGTTTCTCATCTGCCACACCCACCCTTCATTCCTTTTTCTCTTAACCTTCTTTCCTTTAATGGTTTAATGCAAGCGTGCCGCCATCCATCCCTCTGACAACACCGCGCAACATAAAACACGAAGCCTGACAAGCTGAGATTTGCTCACTAATCCCCCGACTCGGAATGAGCGTCTTTCTACAGACTCGGTCCTGATGAAGAGCGGAGAAAACTGGCCATTAAAGTGAAAAATAGTGGCACTAATACACATGTGATATGTAGTGTGGCAACACTTGGTCAGCTTTGCCGCTGATACCGACGACTTACGCTTCATCATTTCTCTTTCCGAAGCCTTCCGAGTGGATTTGTGATATTTCACTTCATATAAAAACAGCTTTCTGTTATATTCTATCCCCATTTTCATCCAATGTAGCTCAATCAGCGAATGGGGAACACTTAGTGGATCCAAATTCTTTGTTTAATCCATTAAGTTCTGACCGTGGCAGACTGGAGGCCGGTTTTATTAGTAATGCCAAACCGGAAGCAAAGACAAGAGTTGAACTTGGGTGCTTTTTTGGTAAGATATTAATAATAATGTCAGAAAATTAACTTCAGCAATCTGAGCTACAATAGCTTGATGGTTGGATCAATCCACTCGGGGCAGCCTTTTTCCCCCAAGATGCATTAATGAGCCTTCTTGGTGCACTTTTGATAGACTGCAGGAACAGCGGGAACACCCAACAGTTTTGGTGATGCTCTGACCATTACAATTTGCTACTAACATCACTGGCTGCTTAATTTATCACCCTTTTTATCCCACCTATTATGAAGCAATATGACTTGTCAGTGGTCATAATGTTATGCCTGGTACAGTATTATACACACTTTACTATTATAAAGCAGTCGTACTTCACTCGCTCTTTTCATTCTTTAGAACCAATTCCCAGATCGTCTCTTCAAGAATGTTCTGATCTCGGTGGCTAAGAAACTGATTTTGGGGATATTTTTTGAAGCACCCGTGATGCGAGGACACAACCACTAACGAGAAGCTGTTTGCATTCGTCCTCACACCCACGCAGAGATCAGGACGAGCACTCACAGTGAAGTGGGAAAGCTTCTTTTTCATCTCACAGTCATGCGCCGACTGCTTGGATGAAACAGTCCGACAGGTTTCAGGGTCAAAGTTAGACAGACGGTGATGATATCCTCCAGCTGGAGACAGCACTCATCATTCTGCCGCTATTTTGACCTAAACCGTCTTTTTTACGGTCCTGTCAGTATCTCTCAGACTCTGTCAGTTACCACCAGAACCTTTTCTGCTGCGAGTTCCTGTCATATATGTTTCATCTTGTATTCTATCGGACTCTTTTAAAACAGACTTCGTTCCAGATCTGTTACCATGACAACTCATTTGCAGGGGCACTGCTTGGGATTTTGGGCCTAACAAAAGAATATATAAAAACTCTGGGCGCCACCGCTCTGGGACATGCCAATGCTGCAAAGCTCTATATGAAAAATTCTAGTCTATAGTTTGCAGCATAATTAAGCCCCACCCACTCACAGACCCTTAGTAGTGTCCCAAGTCTCCCACTTGATCTGGCCTGGGGAGCAGCGCCATGCACTGGTTTGTACATGCCAGTGGCTAAGGCTGGCGCCCAGCAGAATAGTGTTAGAATGATTTCTTTCAAGCTTCTTACATTACGTTCATTTTTTAAGACTCTGATCAAGAGACCATTTGAAGCCCCTTTGAAGTATTATAAAAACCTCCACACGGGGGCGCTCATATGCAAACGGAGTTACTTTTTAATTTTCTTGTCGCCGATGTACATTTTTGGATACGGTATGTTTAAAACTACTCTTTACTTTTTATACTACTCACATGTTTTCATGAGAAAGTGCAGTTTCCCCATCTCAACTCAATTATCTAGTTTTAAAAAACACAACTTAAAAGTCTCCTGATTACAAGAAATCAAGGGCAAATTTCTAGGCAAGCATCAAATCTGAAAATAAAAGTGAGGATTTGTAACAGCATGTGTGCTTGTTGCTCCGTTACCCCCCTCGGACTCTTTTTTCCTGTCTCTGCGATGTACACCAACCACCAGCTGGCACACTTTGATGCCGCTATTCATGGAGGAGTCTGACTGCGAGCTGTCAGCTTTCAATCACATCGTCTCTGAGCTTTGAGCCGGGACACAATTATATAGTAATTGTTAAAATAAATAAAATAAAATCACAAACAAATTATTTGAATTAACTATATTTTGTAAATAGAAATGGGTAAAGAAAATCAGTTTAAAACTTAAATAAAAGGAAAAACGTATCATGAACCCAGTATCGAATCACATTGCATTGTGGGTAAATTGTATTGTTACATCCCTCGTGACGTTCCTGGTTCAAATCTCATCCATGTGACTGGAGCTTGTTGCCACCTTAGCAACTCGAACACCCACACACACTTGTGCTTGCATTGCATTTTTAATCCCCAGCCCAGATAAATAGGAGGTTTGCACCAGGAAGGTCATTCTCATGCACATTTTATAGGTTATAGTAGATAGTAGCCTTACCTGTATACCCAGGTGAGTTGTCATCATCGGGGTCCAGGGCCGGAGAGGACGTGGTCACTCTGTGTTGTACACTGAGATCTGCCCGAGAGAACAAAAACAAACGTCATTGTATTAACACAATGAATGAGGAATTGCAAACGCCCCCTGGTGGTTAGAGAACTAGTTTTGTGATCAGTAGGTTGCCGGTTTAAAACCCAGAGCAGACAAGTCACGATTGAAGAGCCTTTTTGAGAAAGCCACCTGTGGCGCTGTTGCTCGGGCTGCTCACGTCTTCAGGTACATGTGCTCATCGCTGCCTCCTAGTGTGTGTTCAATAGTTTGCACGGATCTGCAAATCCTGTATGTAAAAGTATTCTAAATTCTAAATGAGTGGATAGAGATTAAATAATACTTAATATAATAATACATTTAATACATTTAATAATACATTTAGTCAATTCTTACACTTTTTCAGTATCTAAAGCACAAGATTTAAGTTGCAACAATGAGAAAAATACATAAAAATATGCACGTATGAGTGCAGATATGTAGTGATGTTTAGCGGCATTATGTTCCTAGCACCCTATCAGATTTGGGTTACCCTCCTTGCAAGTACAAATGAGTCAATGGGTAAAATGCTGTAATCATTTGAGATTTGGAGGAGTAAAGCATAACATAAGTCATAACTCGACATCCTCAGTCCTCCCTTCTTGTGAGACATGTCTTATAGACTGAAACAGCTGAAGTGTTCTGCTATAGACTAAAGTAAAGCAGGTAACATAGAGAAGAAAATGATACAGCAGAGGAGAACACTCGTCTACTCCTACAGGTATCAGCTCTGACTGTCGGACAAGAGAAGGGAGACGGCTGTTGAACCGACGCCCCAAAGGAACATTACAGTTCATCGATGTACTTTATGGATTCTTCCTCATTAAAAATGACCTACAGAGAACTAAATAATAATCAGAAATAAATCATCATGTAATCAAAACTGATGTGATGTGACTGTGTGTATTTACACCAGAGGTTACATAAAAATCTTCTTCCTCTTAAAGCGTCTTTGTGTGTCCAAGAAGGTGGAAATCAGATGGAACTAAATCCGGACTATAAGATGCTGAAACTTTATGAAGCCTTGAACAGGGTGCTTATAACTATGCTGCAAGCAAGAGTACTAAAATAATGTACTCAAGTACTTTCTTTAAAAGTACTCAAGTACTCATTTACAATCAACACAGAGTGACCGTTATTGAGTTATATTAAATATGATTGAATAAATTAAACTGAATTAGTTATAAATGATGTTTAATTCAACATAATAGAATAATGTTGTTAATACAATGTTTAAACAGTTAATGATTTTTAATGAGTCCTTTAGCACAGACCAAATTGGGCATTTTATTATGGATTTTTAAAAGCTTTTGGGGTGAAAAGCATTGTAATCTGGCAACCATATTTACAGCAGTTGTTTGTCACAGATGTAATTTAAAATGAGAATTCCAATTCTTTATAAAAAGGGCAGAATGTGATTTTTTTGTATTGGAACTGTGAACTTTTATAGTAGATCTATGATGTGGCCACATTATCATAACCGGGTCAAATAAAAGTAAAAGTAAAAATAAAATTACAGGTTGTAAAATCTACTTGAACTGTAAAAAGTGAACTACTCAACGAACACGATTTTATTAATATTATGAGTAATTTTCCACCTCTGGCTGCAGGACCACAGTCGTTCCTGCACAGCACCAGTCCAGGCCGGTGGCACGGCTAAAGTTGCTTTAACTTTGGAGGGCAATAAACTTTTCCAGGTCATAAAAATATGCGAGCTTGTCAGTAATACCCCCTACTTATGTTAACCCACAGGACTAAGAGGGACAGCAGATGACTTGGAGCTTGGCTCGGCCTGTAAAAATCCCATTTCCACTTCATCTGCTTCACATGAAGCAAAACCACAGTCTGTTCGTCTGCACCGCTCAAACCAGCCAACGGAATGCTGGGTATCTGGTCGTCTAGAGATCCTGAAAGACGTACAGGATGGTCCGTAGCTTCCTTATATGGTCACAAGTTTGGACGCATTAAAAAAAAAATAGGTGCCACAGTTTGTGCGAACTATATCGGAATCCAGAAGAAGTGAACATGTTGACAGATATGTACGCTTATGTACTGTATGTGTAATGAATTGTAATATAATGAGACATATTTATTTACTTTTTATACCTAGAACAATTTAAAATAAGATGTGCAGGTACATTTTACACATACTTTTAGTGCTAACAAATTTAGATACAACAAATAACACCAATTAAAAATGAATCTTAGGATGATGCTAAATTGTGCACATTTTAATACTTTGCATTTTGATAGCATTTATTTATTTATTTATTATCGATAGAACAAATGTTTTTTTCAGGATATTGAAAGCACGTAATGCTGCAATTTAACCACAGGGTGGCGGTAAAGTTCCACATATAAAGTTTTTTTAATCCACAGCGTGTCCACGATTCTTGTACAAACGAATCAAGTAACTAATTAAACAATTACAATCAGTAGAATATTTACTTTATTCTTATAAATAACTTTAGAAACACAAATGTAAATAACGGTTACACAAAATCCTTTAAACCCCGGATCAAGTATAACAAATTGATCCCATAAAAGAAATATTACACGTAATAAATATTACAAAAAACAAAAACAAAACTCATATATATAAACACAGACGGTTTTTCAGAAACAGTGATGAAGGTGTGTCGCTCTCTGGATCTGAGGAGGAACCCAAACCTTCTCGTACCAATGTCAGTATGTGACATCACAAATGCACTTCAGAAAGAACTCTTAAACACACTCCTGAACGTTGTGGACAAACGTCCCAGGAGATTTAAAGCTGTTCAAGGTACAAAAGGTGGAACCGACGTCATATCGAACCCTATGGATTAAGAACGGGACGTGACTTAAGCACATATGTGAGTTACTACAGGTTAGCAAATACTTTTTGCAACATAGTGGGTAATATTGTATATATTTCAGAACTTTACAGAAATGAACGGACCCCCCCTCCTCTCCCGATATCTTAAAAGTTAGAAAATAAACCAAACCATGTCTAATTATGCACACGTCTCCTCCGGTGCCACCTTCATTTAGCACTCCCTCTTTATTTAACAAAGCTTACGAATTCAGTGCCGAATCCCAATTCATGCAGACCCCCTTTCATCCGAGATGTGAGGAGGGAGGCAGCTGGTAGAGTCCAATATAAATTAAGCACCTTATTGAGTTTCTGCACATTTTCAACAGCAGGGGTTGAAACAGACAGAATTCTCTGTGTGCATCGTGTGTGTAGAGATCGGTGTACCCACCAGACTAATGGCTTTCATTAAATCGTACGTGCATGCCTGTCTATATGTGGGTGTGTGTGTTTGTTTCTCTGTGTGTGTGTGTATGTGTATAATGTGTGTGTGTGTGTGTGTGTGTGTGTTGGGAGGAGGGCTGGGGGTTCAGCCCGACTGCCGCAGGAACAGCCAGATGTACAGATGGCTGCCCGCTCGTACGCCGTGCTGGGAACGCTGGGACTGCTGGGAACTGGTGTGAGGCCGCATGAAAACACTTAATGTGTCAATCGAGCGGTTCACTGGGGAGCACCAGGGACCTGCGCTGTGCTTCCTGCTGCCCTGACGAAGCTCCGCACAGACGCCTCAGTTTCTGCCCCGGGTTACTATTCATATGCATTAAGTACTGGAAAAGTACTTAAATACTACATGTAAGTAAAAGTACAAAGTTTAGTAAAAAATAATCTACTCCAGTTAAACAGAGGTAAAAAAAGACATGTCTGGTTTTTTTTAAAACAAATGGGCGATTTGTGGCAAATGCCTTCAGCTGTGCATCCCATTTAAAAGATGGACACCGGGTCTTTATTCTATTACTCAGTAGAGACTCGCTCCTCTGTCATACCTCACCCAGGCTTTTAGACGGGTGCTTTCCCGTTGAGCCAGGAGTTGAATTCGTAGACAATACGTGCTGATATTGCACGGGAAGAGAATTAAGGACTCGAGGATGTCCAACCTCTTAAATGTTCGAGGACAACCTGCCTCTTATAACGTGGTAGGCCAACATACCCATTAGGAGACAAGGAGGTGAATTAATGGGGGCTCAGAGCCAATTAGTCTGACAAGTTTTGTTTTAGTCACTGGCTAAATTTTTTATCTTTTGTTTTTCAGCTCCCTGCCAGGTGATGGCACTGACACGCTGATGTTTTTCCAATCTCTGGGATTTCACCAGCCCCCCAGCCTGGTGATCTAGAGTCCAGGGTTTGAGGGTTCCCTCCAGCGTTTCGGCAATGTGTGTCCTTTTGTTTTCCACTCAACATCCATTGTTTTCGTTTTCTCTTTTAGATATACCCACCCCGTAACAACGAACACACTGGATGATGTTAAACGCTTTTCGGACGCACCCAATGAAAGAAGATGCATTCATGGTCTGGCTGTCCAAATGTTTCAGCCCCATCGGAAATGTTTACTGTGTATTTCTCCAGCGAAAGAACACAATCGGACGCGAGTGGTCTTTACTCTCGCCGTTCCTCGTTTCCTATCAGCAGATGAAGAGTGTCTCCCGGTCGTGAAGCCTATCTTTTGATTAATAGCCGTAACACTTCGTATTTACAGCAACACAGCCAGCTCATCAATCACAATCAGATTTGACGGCAGCTGCCTGCAGGCATGTTTGTCACCCTGCCATCATCATCCCGCTGCGATAGTAAACAAAAACACAGAAAATTGCCAGTTAGATAGAAGAGTCTTTAAAGAATCTGCACAAGTGCTTTGGTGTTAAACCTTAACGTCAAGAGGCATCACCAGAAAGGGATCTAATCCACTTTTAAGTTGTGGTCTGGTGGTCTGAGAAAGCTTCGGACGTGAGTCAATCATGTGATGCTATTTATTATTAATAATTGGTACATTCTGCCCAGGATGGTAGCAAGGATGCCAAGTCAATAACAATTACACACTAACTGAACCAATTTAATGCATTTATAATTCTGGCATTTTAGCAAACCGAAGTGATTTATAGTACGGTGAATAAACAAGGCCCAACTTTTTTAGGGTTTAGGGTTCTAGTCAGAAGAACTGTGTTATATGGAACATGTGTCATGATGCCCGGGTGCCCAGGATTAAATTTATTCTTAGAATTCTTTCACATTTTAGCACCACTAATATTATATTACCGCTACTATATACAATATTATTATATAATATCATTGCTATCATTTATTATTACTTTATTAACATATTGGTGTTATTTTAATATTCGTATTATATTGCTGTTTGATTGTTTTTGTTCTATTAAACTGATTATTATTTTAATACTATTATATTAATAGTATCTAGATCTCCTAGATACTAATACTGTAGTATTCACTACAATATACTAATAGTATAATATAGTATAGTGAAATAATGTATTACTAACATTTACAGGATACTAATAATGCAGTATGTAAAACACTGTAGTGGTTTAAAACATGACGTTAAAATGCCCAATCAATAAATCGTCCAATCCATAATCATTTATCGTCCGTTTTTCCCAGTTCCTGGGGTAGGACGTTACTGTTTGGAGCAGAGTTTTCCGTCCGGATGTCCTTCCTGACGACAACCACCAGTAAGTGGTGGAAACTTGTGAGACGACTGGACAATTTCACATTTCCGATCGACCTAGTGCATGTTTTTGGAGTGTGGGAGGCGCCGGAGTACCCGGAGGAAACCCACACTGACACGGGGAGAACATGCAAACTCCACACAGAAAGTCCCCAGCCTGACCCGGGGATCGAACCCGGGACTTCTTGC
>JAOUQU010036686.1:0-17086 GCA_028566735.1 Ammoglanis amapaensis
ATAAAATAAATGTTGATATAACTTACTCTCACTTATTTGCTATTTCTGTGTTCCTCTATTTAATGTGTGTTTTAAACGGTAGACTGTTGTGTTAACATAGGGTTGCAAATGTTTAAGATATAAACTGGTAGTCATTAAAATATATTAAAATATATTAAAAAGCATATATAAATATAAAATATATATATATAAATTAAATGTTAATATAACTAACCTCGCTTATTTGCTGTTTCTGTGTTCCTCTATTTTATGTGTGTTAGACCGTTGTGTTAACATAGGAAATGTTTAAGATATGAGCTGAGTGTTTTATCCGACGTCCACATTCTCTCTTTCTGTGTTGTAAGATGTGTGTGAGAGCGTAACCCCGGATCTCTCCGGCTCTCTCTCTCTCTCTCTCGCTCCACCACACACTCAGGCCGCTCCTCTATGGGGCGTGTTATGTGTGTGCGTATGTGCGTGATTCCACAGGCCCTGCTTTCTCTCTCTCTCTCCCTAGCTCTACCACACACTCAGGCTAAACTGCTATGGCACGTGTTATGTGTGTGTGTTATGTGTGTGCGTTATGTGTGTGTGTTATGTGTGTGCGTACGTGTGTGATTCCGCCGGGCAGCTTTCTCTCTCTCTCTCCCTAGCTCCACCACACACTCAGACCAAACTGCTATGGACCGTGTTATGTGTGTGTGTTATGTGTGTGTGTGTGTGTGTGTGTGTGTAACTGTACACCATCTCCCCACACCAAATCTCTCTCCCTTTTCTCTCTAATTTTTAATGTTTTCCAATATTAAAAAAACAAGCCTAAGTGTTTCTAAGGTGTGTGTGTGTGTCATACATTAATCCTAATACTATTGCTTAGAGAAAATGCCTTTGTATACGTACACAGCAAGCTTGGTTTAAACATGTGTTTTTACACGTTCAAACCATACGGCCTCTTCCTGTGTTTAGATTATTAATCAAACATTGCGCTGCAGGGATTAGTGTAAATTGATATTCCCAAGAACACCTGTTTTCGGATGTATTAATCAAAAACAGTGACATTTGCTGTGTGTGGCATCCCGTATATCTGCGGCCTACGGTCTTGTTAGAAGAAGGAAAAAAAAGTTTTGGACGTCGCTGCGAGACACCTCTTTACAGATGTAAATTGATGTTTCCCAAACACACCTGTTTTCCCATGTATCTATGCGAGGTTTTCGGGTGTATTAATCAAAAACCGTGACATTTGCTGTGTGTGGCACCCCGTATATCAGGGGCCTACGATCTTGTTAGAAGAAAAAAAGTTTCGGACGGCTCTGTGAGACAAGTCTTTACCGTGAAGCAGTTATTTAGCAATGGCAAGAACTAACGGTGAGTTTTTAAAATCGTTTAAAATATATTGTTAAATATGATTCGCTTACAAAAGTTGTTTTTCATGTATAAAAAAGCATGTTATTATTGCAGACGTGTCTGACGCTGAACTTTTGGCCGCGGTCAGAAGTATTGAAGGTAAGAACCGATTCGTTTTTTTATACTAGATCATATATATTTTTACATCATTATTATTATTATTTATTTTAGCAAAACGACCACAGTTGGTAGAAACACCTGTTGACGAAGTTGTTGAAGATAATTTATGTGGTAAGACAAATAAATCATATAAGAGGTTTTTATAAATAAGATGGGGCCGTTGTAAATATTTATTAATTATTTTAACAGGTTTGAGAGCCGATGAACAACCTGGGGGTGATTTGACAGTGGACGATACTTCAAACAGCGCCTGCCAGCCACCCATAGAATATGCTGAAAAGCTTGATTGGATGGACGAGCTTGTAAAAATTTGGGAGGACGGCTGCATCAAGTTACCGCTATCACCGCCGCCACCACCGCCGCCAACACCCGAACCCGCCATTGCGCCAGTCTCTGGTTCTTGCGATTGTTCTTACAAGATCGATCAATTGAATGCGAAGATAGATAATTTATCCGATAATCAACATAAGCTTGTCTTGTTAATCACTAACTGTGAAGCTGAACTCAAAAAACTTATCTTGTCAAGCAATAACTGTGAAGCTGAACTCAACAATCTTAACGGTGTTATTCACAAAAATTCTGAGGTCAATTTACACAATAGTAATATCTCAGTCAATCTTTTGTACAATATAAGCCGCTTTTTACAGTTAAGAGCATACTCACAAATACCGGACCCAGAGTCCTCACACACTTCTCTCTAACACACGTACTGCTTTAAAACGTGTAATAACGGTATGTTATAATCTTTAAAAAAGTTTAAAAAATAAAAATAATAAAAATGGCTAGTTTTAACGGCTCTGGTGACGAAACACAAATGCCGTATAATGACTGGGTGAGATTACCTATACGTGAACAGATTCGGTATCTACAACAGAGTTTTAACAGATGGCTAGATGAAATATGTCGTTACCCCTCTCATATAAATACGGATCGTGAGTCACATCATAATGTAATGCGAAGATGGCAGAGTTCTGAAACCAACGATTTGCTTCCTGATCACATAGACAGATTTTTTCAAGACCACAGTGATCCGGCGTTTGAATCATGGACTCAAATTCCTATTGAGGAACGATTGCGTCTTCTAAATGACGAATATGAAACCGCTATAACGATGTTAGAAACAACGGTTCAAAACAGCGACGATCAGACAGATTCACAAATGACTATAGACCCACCTAATCAGACAGGTTTTGGTACTCAAATGACTATAGACAGAACACTCCCTAATTTAGGGTTAACTGCTGAAAACATAAATCAGTTAGTTACACACGGCGGGGTTATATCCGATTACGTAATAAACCCCATAAACAGATTTAACAGCGTTGTGCTACACAGACGTCTAAACATGAGCGATGCGCCATCGACTGATATGGCATCATACGTCGATTATATACATGACCTGTTAGCCGAAGTTATCGAGTTTTCTAGATTATTGGCAGGTGACGGTGGGGTGCTTAATATCACACTGAGAGGCGATAATTTAAATGAGCCTGTTAACGTGGTAGTCTCTTCAAATGATCAAGACTCTGTCGATCGCTTTTTAGAATCGCTCGAAAGAGTTATGCAAAGTAACAGAGCTATTAATACAACCGATACTCTTGATCTGTCAATTTCAATAGCTCTGAACAAAAGGGGTGGCGGTGGCGTCCGTCGCAAGTTACAAGACATAGCCCATGATCAGGTGATTCGTAAAAAAAGAATCAATCTTTTCTGCCCCACAAATGTTTCAAACCATCTGTGTTTTGCAATATGTATAGCGCATTTTTTAAACCCCCTCGACACTGACGATACTCTGGAAACTATAGCCAAACTCATGCATGCAAAATTGGGTTACTCAAACGATCATAGTGTCCGATTGGACGATGTTAGACGTTTTGAAAACGAATATGACATTAAAATAGTTGTTTTTTATAGAAATAGTCGGTGTGATTTGGAAAAGTTTCAAACCAAAGATGTGCCTCATGCACGGACGGTCTTTCTGTACCTTCACGACGGTCATTATTTCCTGATTAAGAATTTGAGCGCTTTCATGGGTGTGAACCATGTGTGTAAATTTTGTTACATGGGGTACTCTAATAACAAAGATCACAAGTGCAAATACACCTGCGACGTCTGTCAAGACGCGTCCTGCTATAAGTTTCGTCGTTCTGACAAATATTGTAAGGACTGTTTGCGTTACTGTCGATCCGTCTATTGTTATAACCAGCATAAAAAACAGAGGTTACAACCCCGTTCAGACGTAATGGCGTCGTCGTGCGATTTAACCAAATTTTGTAACAAATGCGGTCGTCGCTATCACGTTAATGCTACAAAAAGGATACCCCACAAGTGCCAATCATCACGATGTGTTCATTGCGGAGAAATCTTGTTGTCCGACACAACACACATTTGTTATATCCAACCTATTAAATTAAAAACACCCGGTAACTCTTACATCTTTTTTGATTTTGAGACCCGCTTTGAGGACGGTAAACACCAGGCAAATTTCGTCTGTGCCATCACATTTGATGGGTCAGAGTTTACAGCATCAGGCCCACAGTGTATACAGAAACTGGCTCAACATTTTAGACGTCCAAAATACGAGGGCTACACATGGTTAGCTCATAACGCCGCAGGTTTTGACAATTACCTATTATTGGAATATTTTTCACTGGTCGGTATCCGTGTTAAAATTACAATGATGGGCGCTAGAATCATTCTGATGTACGATGAAGTTTACCAACAGAGATACATCGATTCTTACTCCTTTTTACCGATGAGACTTGCTAAGACGACAGAGGCATTGAACCTGACTTGTGATGAAAAGGGTCACTTTCCGCACAAGTTTAATTTGAAACAAAACGAAAACTATGTCGGCCCGTACCCAGAAAAGAGTTTTTACGGTTACGAGGCCATGAACGAGAAAGGTAAAAAACAGTTTGACGAATGGTACAACACAGTCGTACACGAGGTTTTCGACTTTCAAAAACAGCTGCATGATTACGGTAGAAACGATGTGGTTTTACTACGAGAAGCGTGCATCAAGTATCGTGACGAATTTATTCAATGCACAAAACTAGACCCGTTTAGTTGTACAACATTAGCGTCGTGTTGTATGGCTGTGTACAAGACACATTTTCTACCAAAAGACACCTTAGCACTGACGCACAACAACGCGTACACTAACCAACACAAAACATACTCTAACTCGTCCATAGAATGGCTCGAATATATAAAACGTACACGAAATGTAGACTTACATCACGCGCTAACTCATGGTGAAATGAAAATCGGTCCCTATTTTGTGGATGGGTATTACGAATCAGATGACGAGCGTAAGGTGTTTGAATATAACGGTTGCATGTATCACGGTCATGAATGCAAATATAGGCCTCATCAAATAAATCCGATGTCAAAAGTTACGTACGGTGAGTTACGTAGACAGTTTGACGTTAAGGTAGAGACCCTAACACGTACTTACGGCGTCAACGTCGAAGTAATGTGGGAATGTGACTGGTTAAATCTTAAAAAGACTGATCAGGGCGTTATCGATTTCATGACCTACTACAAACAGCCTGAGCGGCTTAAACCGAGAGACGCCCTCTTTGGCGGGCGTACTAACGCTTACAAGCTGTATTACAAAGCCAAGGATTGTGAAAAAATTAGATATTTTGATTTCACCAGCTTGTATCCCTTTTGTCAGGCTCGAAAAACCTACCCCGTAGGTCACCCACAAATTATTTTTCAAAATTTTCAGCCTATTGAGGATTACTATGGGTTGATCAAAGCAACGATGTTGCCGCCGAGAAAACTCTTACACCCCGTGTTGCCGCACCGCTGTAATGGTAAATTAATGTTTCCTCTGTGTCGCACTTGCGCAGAACGAGAAAACCAGACAGCTCCGTGTTCACACAATGACGGTGACAGAGCACTCTCAGGGACGTGGGTCAGTCTCGAGCTATTGAAGGCCGTTGAAAAGGGTTATAAGGTTGTGAAAATCGACGAGGTCTGGCATTTTCCTGACAGATCAGACACACTGTTTGGGGATTATGTAAAGACATTTTTACAGTACAAACAAGAGGCCAGTGGTTATCCGTCACACGTGGTTACAGAGGATGACAAGCAAAAATACATCGACAAATATTTTGAAAAGGAGGGCATTCGCCTCAACCCCGACAAAATCCGTCTTAATCCTGCACAAAGAGCTATAAATAAATTACTTTTAAATAGTTTATGGGGCCGTTTTTCAATGCGCGAAAATTTACCTATGACAGAGTTGTTGACTGAACCTGAACATTTTTCACAACATATTTTTGGCAACGATCACGACATAAAGTTTTTCTCATTCCCCACCAACACCACAGCGATGATCCAGTATTGTTACAGAGACAGAGACCCCACACCAACTCGTGACATTAATGTATTTCTTGGGGCATTTACAACGGCGCACGCTCGTTTAGAGTTGTACAATTTGATGGATAGTTTAGGGGACAGGTTATTGTACAGTGACACGGACAGTGTGATTTTTGTCACCCGTGAAGGTGATTGGGAACCGCCTCTCGGACCCTATCTTGGCGAACTAACAGATGAGTTACCTGCTGGCGATTACATAACGGAATTCTGTTCGGGAGGTCCAAAAACGTACGGTTATCTCACCGCCTTAGGTAAGACCTGTATGAAGGCGAAAGGTATCACGCTAAATTCTGAAAACGCAAAGCTTGTCAGGCTCGATACGTTAATAGACCTGGTGTCGCACTACGTAAACGATCGTGATAGTGACCGTCATATATTGACTAGCACGGACGGTATTATCAGGAATAAAAACACTCTCACGCTGAAAAACAAACCATTGTTGAAACGCTTTAAAGTGGTGTACAACAAACGCGTTCTCTTGCCTGATTATTCTACACTGCCTTATGGATATTAAAAATGTGCGCGAACCACGTGGGGTGTTGGAGGTTGAAGGTTTTGATTTTAGACTGCAACATCCATTTTCATGCATCATAACGGGTCCTTCAAATTCGGGGAAAACGTTTTTTGTTAAACAATTGATTGAGCGATCCGATGAGTTAATATCTCACAAAATACAAAATATTGTATATATTTATGACTGTTGGCAACCCTTGTATGATGAGATGTTGAAAACAAAAAATATTAATTTTGTTCAGGGTATACCTCCGGCTCTAAATGATGACGATCTTTTACCTTGTGACAGAAATAATTTGTTAATTATTGACGATGTCATGAAAGATGCAGGAAATAACACTGAAGTTGAGAAAGTGTTCACACAGTATGTGCATCACCGTAATTTAAGTGCCGTTTACCTTATGCAAAATTTATTTTTTCAAGGTAAATCTAGCCGTACCATCAGTTTAAATACAAATTATCTCATATTATTTAAAAACCCAAGGGATAATAACCAAATCGGCGTATTGGGTCGACAAATGTACCCCGGTAATACAAAGTTTTTTATGGAGTGTTTTCAAAATGCTGTAAGTAAACCATACGGACATCTTTTAATCGATTATAAAGCTACGACGCCGGAGAGATTTCGACTCAGAACGGAGCTGCTATCAAGCACACCTGTCGTTTACATTCAGAAAAAACGTGTTTAAAACGACATGTCGGACCGGATATGTAGAAACCTGCCGCTTCTTAAACTTTTACTTAAAGCAAAGCCTTTACAGCGGCGCATTATTTTACAAACGGCCTCTAACGACCTCATATTAACGCTGTGCGAAGTGGCCTTAAATGTGCTTAACGGATCTATACCTCTCACACCAAAACAATATCGTGTGTTAAAAAGGAACAAGTCCTGTATAAAGCTTTTTGCGGATAAACGCGTTAATGTTTCTCGAAAAAAGAAAGTTATTAATCAACGTGGAGGATTTTTGTTGCCACTTTTAAGCGTTGCATTACCGTTTATCAGCAGTCTGATAAGTAAATAACTCGGGATATGGAATATGCTGAAAAAATGTATTTGGTACCGCAACACCAGCTGGATAAACTGCACGGCGAGAACAACCGCGTCACCATCAGACAAGCTGTGGAAAACGATCTGGATTCTGCTATAAGAAACATCTTGGCTCGTAATGACTTGCAAGCTTATGAAAAAGCAGCTCTTTACACATCCGTATTACAGAGATATTTAAATCTGGCCAAACAGAGCGACAACGAGGTTACATCTTTAAAACTAACCATGCCTGTTGCTGATAACCTGCCCAACGAGCCTCCTGTTGATGACAAAAACACTCTGATCAACGATGTTCTGAAAAATATGCCGACACGAAATAGATCAAACGCCGAATACATATTAAATAAAATGGACGCTTCGAAAGACGTGGCTTCTTGGAACGCATCTGGAGAATTTATATCAAACGGACGGACTATCTCGGGGTCACATATTTTGGATCTGGTTAAAAACGTTACTGCATCGTACAATGTGAGCGACAAACGAAGACCGGTCGGTTGGTCATCCTTTCTACAAACCCTTGCCGGTTTAAACATACCTCTTTCCACAGTGCCAAACAAAAATGTTAGAGAGAAAATTAAATTGTTAAAAAACAACAATGTTATGCCTTCACAAATAGATGATGTATCGTTTGTGTCGCCGAATCTAGATAAAATCAAGTGGTTTAACTTTTAAAAACTGTTTTTTTTATATTATGTAACCAATGATTATGTTTTTTTACAACGTGTATGTAAAATAAATGAGCAGGAGTTGAAATTTCTGTTTCGTTTGATTTATTATGCATCTTCACAGCACACAAGGATTAAACATGTTGCACACAAGGTTTAAACAATTCACTTCTTTGAACATGTTGCACACACTTAAAAACACTTTTGTTACAAACACAAGGATACAAACGTTTTACAAAAGCAGATACCATATTATCATTTTTTACTAAATCAGTAACATATTTTGACATTACATTTTCATAATTCAACCCTTTAATCATGTGGTAAAGGAAAAATACACAGTGTTGACCGCACGTATCTGACGAGAAATCTTGTACTTGGGTGTTAGAATATTGGATCGACGAACATGAAGTGTTGAGAAAATTACAAATCATTTTTGGGAATCTGTAGTAGTCCGGCTTATTACCGAAGCTGTCGAAAAAACACCCGGTACGATTTTCATTTATATACACGGCTAACCAATGTTCGCCGGGGAGATCGGACGTGTGTGTATTAATAATGGCTAGAGCAGGCACTTTCCTCACAATGTGTGTGGGGAGTTGATCACAGGCCAACACACCGAGAAAATGTGTATTAAAAGCAACCTTGTCCATAACAGCGTTTAGCTGTATAGTATTCATTAGTAAAAGTCCACTAAAACCTGTCTACGGTTAGACACTTCCACCACGCTGTCAAAAACAGCGTAAACGATCAAATTTGTGGTTTGTGGGAGAGGATTTCTAAAGCGGGCCTCCAATCTGATGTTTCCAGATTTGACCAAAGACACGTGTTGACCGCATTCTTCATCAGGCGTTAGATTAAACGCATACAGGGTGTATCCCTGCAGGAAGTCTTGTCGATCAAAAGGTAATGCTTGGTTTTTCAAATGTCTTCCAGAGGCCAGGGCAAGTTGATAAAATTCACGTACCGCAGACCCCGATTCATAATCTGGCTGAAGAGGCTTTGCAGGATATTGCAGACCGTCCAAATATATTGCGAGAAATTCCAGGTCGTAGTGTTTAAAAGCAAAGGGGTTTTTGTTGTATGCACCCGTGAACGCGTCATTATCAACCATGCCTATGATTATGGATTTAGGCAGAGTCCCCAAAAACAGATTTTCCTGATTCGATACACGAGTTCCCGCCGGTATCGAAAACGTTTTCAAAAAAACACGATCAATCGGGTATTTTGCAGTAGCCGTCAGTAAGGCTTGCGCGTGACCCAGTCTTACTGCCGGTGACACGGAAACTTTTTTGACAAAGAGCGAAGCCGAAAGAATGTTGATTTTGTATGCCACGGCATCATTTCGCATTAGACAAAACTCATCTTTACTACGTGTCAGACGTATTTTTATATCCACACCGTTGAGCATTAATTTCTCCTGAAAAAATATATCGCTGTGAATAGGACTTAACAGTTCGACAACATTGCTGGCGTTGGTGAAACTCGCTCGCTTTCTTAATCCGATATTATTCCTGGTAGGATTTGTTTCATCCATATGCCCGGACGTGTCTGCGTAGAACAACCCGGCTGAAAAATTTGTCTCTAACGTGTCCCGTCCATAATTTATTAGACAGTCTATCATACATCTGTAGGGGTATGTGCTCGAACTTTGTGATATGAGGCGATCGCCTATAGAAACATCGACCTGTGAGAATATCGTGGCTCCTGGGTAATTAATCAATCCGACCAGCGCTCCGTCGTCAATGTCTGTTCCATCAGGTTTTGTAATTTTTAGACGCAGGTACAAAAGTGTATTGTTCAAGTCTGTGTAGTCTTCACCGTGACCGGCTATAAAGAATTCCAGCGGTGCCGTGTCTGATATGGCGGACAACGGAGGTATTTCAACATAGGTATTTTTTTCAACGACTGTTTGTGTTAAAGGCACTTTAAATAAATCCAATTCGGATTTAATGCATTCCTCCGACATACCGTGCAGTAATGCCATGATTAGAATATGGTATTTGTATTTTTTCTAAAGAACGAACGTTTGGTCTGCTTAGCCTTTCCAGGTCTTTTACAGACTACGGTCATTCTAGTTTTGCGTTTGGGTTTCGTAGACGATTTACTCCGCCTCTTACCCGGAGGTCTTTTGACAACGTCGCGAGCCATCACAAAAGCTCCCGAACCATCCTGATTGTTCATACTCCTATTTACAATATCACCCACAATACTCTTTGCGGCCGTTTTTAAATGAGGTTTTGCTATGTTGAAACCTGTTTTAAAAAGAGGCACGGCCATACGAAATAAATTTCTGAAAAGTCCTCCTATACCGGTACCATACATAGCGTGACCGCCGGCATAGCCGGGTAATGTTCCACCACCGGCCTGGTTTTGATAATAAGTTATGTAACGTTCGGGGTCCATAGCACGTCCGTTGAAATAAGCCATTTTTTAAAAGCTGTACTCTTGTTTTACTGGTCTGAAGTGTAGTTTTACAACCACTTTTCCGTATGAAAAATTCACGTGTTTATTCTGGTCGTCTTTAACTTCAATAGCGATGTCGTTAATGAGAGCCTTTGTAGTCGTGACGTAGTGCGGCTGGTTGTAACTAACAGTGATTATGTCGTGGTTGCTACCCGAAATATGTACACGCCTTAACAACGGCACGAAACTGTCGCCGACTAACTGATATTCGACAATATCGCTATATACAAATAATGCATAAAACCCTGCATTAATGTCCGCTGGATGAGGGGCATAGTGTTTCCGATTAACATCCGTCCAGTCCTTAGCGCATGAATGCTTTACATCAGGTTTAAAACCCAGGATAACGGCCAACGATCCTTTAAATACGATGTCAATATCCTGATGCGTTTTAATAAAAACTTTGTGTTTTATTTGGTCATACCCCAGAGTCGTTGTTAAAGGTAGCATACGAGCATTGATCTCGCTAATCAAAGCGTTGATGTCGTTGTAAAAACCCCTAGTTATAGTTACCCGTGTTGTTTGTTTTAGTTTGGTGTCTGTAACAAGGAATGTAGCATCTTCCTTGCTAAATGTTTTCCAGGTTCGTGGGTATTGTATTTCAAGCATCGCTACTTCCCATTGTCCTTTCAAATCCAATTGTTTTGTTAATTTTGTTTTATAATTAGATATCTGATTATCAGGGTAAAGATCTAACGATGCGTTGCATGGTAAAGTGACGCAGAAACCGTTAGCCGCCATACCTGCCACAATGTGTAAATGAATGTTTTATATCGATCTCTCTCTCTTTTAAGGGTTTTGCAAGTCAAACAAATCTTTTTCAGGAACCCAGCTGTTGAATTTATCAGGCCATCCTAGCCATTTCACAAGGACCATCGATTTTTTACCACGAGTAGTCCTATCTAAAACTTTTTCAACTTTAAACACTTTATCCTCAGACAAGACAATTTTTTGCAACTCCTCATCATAGAAACTTCCTTGTATCAGCTCACCGTCAAAATCTTTTAGTTTATAAACAGGCGGTCGTCTGCCAATACATTCTGTAACCGTGAAAAATTTGTGCGTGTAATTTTCTTCATAACCCTTAGTAAACGGACCCCTGTTTTTAGATATACGTACAACATCGCCGACCTTGTATTTAAAATCATATTTTTCTTTCACAGGGTTGCCGTAGATGTTTTTAAACACCACACTCTCATTTTCTTTTGACACATCGACGGGGCGCATCTTTATACTTCTGTGATAACCGTTATTATAACTCGTTAATATATCATCTAAAACATCTATATATCTTTTACTATTAACGGATGTTAGGTATCGCCACATACGGGTTTTTAACGTCCTGTTAAAACGTTCTACAACAGACGCTTTAAGTTCACTATCTGTGGCAAAATGTGTTATATTGTTTTTTGACATTAAGCTTTGAAAATGTTTGTTAAAAAACTCTTTACCCTTATCAGTCTGTAGTTTTAGAGGTATTCTTCCTTCCTTTAGTATAGAGTCGAATGCGTTTGTAACCTCTTTAGCAGTTTTATTTTTTAACATACGAACCCAAGCATATTTGCTAAACACATCGATACACGTTAACATAAATTTGTAATCATCGTTTTCCTTAGAATAAACGGTCATGTCAACTAGATCGGCTTGAAATTGTACATCAATACCGTGTACTATAACTCTATTTCTTTTAAAATGACGTCTTATAGGTTTATGCAGCGTGTATGTATCCTGGCTCGACAACCAATCTACTATTTGCTTATCAGATATTTTAGCATCGGCGTGTTGTAAAACACCCCTTTTTAAACGACTCTGACCTCCTAAAGAAGAGGGATTAGATGGCGTATAATAGGAGGCCGACAAAATATTTGCCATGTTGTCGGGTACCCTGTCTAAAAAATGTGAATACAACAATGTTTGATACATGTTCTTTTATTCAAACATCAGAGTCAAGAAAGTCTAAAAATTCAACACACAAATCAAAATTTCTTTCTAACAAACAATCTGCAAGTGTTTTGATAACTTTACAAACGTTAACAGTCTTATCGGAAGAATGCTTTATCATACACACGTCTACAACAAAAGTGCACAAACATAACAAGTGACTGATTTTTACAGGTTTGTCATCGTTTAACATCAGTTTTAAAACGCTGCTAACCATAAGGCTTGTGGTATCTTCACATTTAACACCCGCCTGTGTTAAACCACACCAATCATCAGAGTTAGTTTTAACATAAAACATGTGTCTCTTGAAATTTTCTAAGCGTTTAACATCACGATCATTAAAAACATTAACGTCACACACGTGTCCTTCAACACATTTACATAACAAATTTGTTATTTCACATCTCACACGGTGCTTTAGCAAATGAGCACACATCTTGCGAGAGCTAAACAAGACACCCATTTGTAACTTGTCGGTTGTTACAATGAACTTCATGCATCCGCTTCCTCCTTGTATAGCCATTTGCAGAAGGCATCATCGATCATATCGGCCATAGACTCGTCATAAAGTTGAGTGCGCATCTTTTTTAACCTATCAAAGATGTCATCTACATGTTCTAAATCACAAACGATCGTTTCTATACACCCCTGAATTTTTAAAAACGGCAGATGTATGCCACAGCGTTTTAGAAGGTCGCACACTACAGACTTTAACTTTGCAGTATACAACTTCTTTGTTATGGCTTTATAATAAGTCCTAAAGAAATAGCTGTCAGGATCGTACAAGCAAGTGTGTTGTCGTTGACTGGGGTGATTGATGGCGCACCCGTTACACAACTCTTTCATATAGTTTTCTATGACAGACTGTAAAATATCAATGATTATGGATTTTATCAGTCTTAAAGTTTTAGAACATAAACGACCGTCAGTATCCGACGGTTCGTTTGGGGGGCGGTTTTCCTCATCAGAATCTGTTTCTGATGTCTCTTGATGGGGGATGCTCTCGCTGCCCTGATACTGTGTGTAAGGCAGCGGACAACTGTTGTCATCATCACCACCGGTGTTGGGTCGTGCAGCCTCGCTATAACTATATTTCACTACAGTTTTACTGTTTGAGACCTCGCTCTCCAAAGGCTGATAACTTTTATTAGGGCCACTGTCGCAAGATCGACCGTCAGAAACGGCAGCTGATACCTCTTCACAGTGTAGGGAGTCATTAGCCCCGCAATCGTCAGCCGTTGCAGTATCAAAGAGACGAACTTTAATTTTGTTAAAACCATGCAGAGTTGTCAGTGCCACACGACGCTTCCTTCTTGGAGCCATAACCAACTTTGTATCTTCAACGACTTCGTCAACAGGTGTTTCTACCAGCTGTGGTCGTTTTGCTAAAATAAATAATAATAATAATGTTGTAAAATATATATACAGTATATATATGATCTAGTATAAAAAAAATTAATCGGTCCTTACCTTCAATACTTCTGACCGCGGCCAAAAGTTCAGAGTCAGACACGTCTGCAATAATAACACGCTTTTTTTATACATGAAAAACAACTTTTGTAAGCGAATCATATTTAACAATATATTTTAAATGATTTTTAAAAACTCACCGTTAGTTCTTGCCATAATAACTGTCTTCACTGTAAAGAGTTGTCTCACAGCGCCGTCCAAAACTTTTCTTGTAACAAGGCCTGTATGCCGTAGGCCCAGATATACACGAACCTTTCACACAGCAAATGTCACCGTATTTGATTAATACATCTGAAAACATCGTATAGAACCATGGGAAAACAGATGAGCGTTGAAAATGCTATTTTACGCTAATCCAACCTTGCACGGCAAATGTTCAATCAATAAATCTAAAACACAGGAAGAAGTCATATATGGTTTGAACGTGTAAAAACACATGTTTAAACAAGCTTGCTGTGTACGTATACAATTAAGAATAATGTATGACACACACACCTTAGAAACACATAGACTTGTTTTTTAATATTGGAAAACATTAACAAAAATTAGAGAGAGCTTTTGGAGGGAGAGAGAGATATTTGGTGTGGGGAGATGGTGTACAGTTACACACACACGGGCCATAGCAGGTGTGGTGGAGCTAGGGAGAGAAAGCAAGGGCCTGTGGAATCACACACGTACGCACACACATAACACACACACATAACACACACACATAACACACACACATAACACACACCATAGAGGATCGGCCTGAGTGTGTGGTGGAGCGAGAGAGAGAGAGAGAGCCGGAGAGATCCGGGGTTACGATCTCACAGACATCTTACAACACAGAAAGAGAGAGTGTGGACGTCGGATAAAACACTCAGCTCATATCTTAAACATTTCCTATGTTAACACAACGGTCTACTGTTTAAACACACATAAAATAGAGGACCACAGAAACAGCAAATAAGCGAGGTTAGTTATATTAACATTTAATTCATATATATATATATATTTTATATTTATATATGTTTTTTAATATATTTTAATATATTTTAATGACTACCAGTTTATATCTTAAACATTTTGCAACCCTATGTTAACACAACGGCCTACTGTTTAAAACACACATTAAATAGAGGAACACAGAAATAGCAAATAAGTGAGAGTAAGTTATATCAACATTTATTTTATATATATATATATATATTTTTATTTTTTATTTTTTTATTTTATATTTTTATATTTTTTAATAGGTTTTTAATATATTTTAATTACAGATGATAGGGTTGAGGGAGAGAGAGAGAAAGAGAGGGAGGGTTAGGGCTAGAAGGAAGGGTGGGTGCACACCCCTTAGCTTGACAGGTGGCCGGTCCCTCCCCTTGGCTTGACAGGTGGCCCCGCCCTAAAACCATCAATCAATCAAATTTTGACATATGCTTTAGGATAATTACTACTCCCCACCTATATAATTTTGTAGGTAGAACAACCTGTCTGCTGAACTTGTGCAGAGTTTTAAAACTGGTACTCCATTCCAAGAACTTAAGTGGATCCCCATTAAAGACAGTGGGTTCAGGTGCAGGAAGTCTAGTAAGAACTAAAGTAGCGCTTGTGCTAACGATGCGTCATTATTGTTCTGAATTGCTTGTTCTTTTATTTTATGCTGTATTTGAGGACAGTTAGCTACTTCACTATGCACAGTTCTAATTTCATCACAGGCTTCATCTGAATCAGCGTCAGAATATACTTTTAGCTTAGCAGCAAGAACTTGAAGGTCCCTCTGATTTTCTAGTTTTTTAAGTTCTTGTCTCTGTGTGGCTATGGCCTCCTCCATTTTAATTTCAGCTCTTTTTGCAGCAATCTGTGCAGCACACTCTGCCCGTTTTGCTGCCATGCTTTGTTGTCCTGAAGATTGGGAGTGGTGACTTCCACCTGCAGACCTGGACATTGTAGTTCCGAATATTGATTGTGCATATTCCCGATCAAGCACCATGTGAAGCCTTGCATTTTACTCCTCTTGCCCCACTTCACTCAGTCGTATATTCATTAGCTTTATTAAATCCGCTGTAACTGCTATGCAGGCATCCATCTTTCTTCTGACCTCCGGTGAAGGTGCCAGCTGAGCTCTTATAGTCATACAACTCTTTCAAGTTTGCCTCCAGGCCTTCAATATCATCCATCATGGTGCTTAAATCCTGGTCAGAGCACTCATCCTTGAGTTTGTTTCGTGACGCTCTAACTTGCTCTTTCCAGCGGTCGTACAGCTTGATGAATTTACTTTTTTGTTGAAATGCTTCTTGTTGCTTTAATTCTAGCATTTTGGTTGTATACTTGCTTTTCCGTGAAGATTTTCTGGGTTTACCATCGAATTGTACGTTTAATTGCTCATTTAATTGTCCATTTTGTGTTTTCTGACATTTTGCAAATTTAATAGAACTACTGCATTCCACCAAATACTGCATTATATAAATACAGTACTTCAAAAAACTGTATTAAATTTTATGCAATTCAGGTAATAACTTTAAAGTATGTGCTCGGAAACAACTCAAAAAATGCATTTGAATATTCCCAGTAATCGCACATTCATAAGATAGAAGTCCAGTAGATTTTCTTTAGCTTCAGACAATAACCTTAAACAGGTAAAAAACAGTCAAACCTGACGTCCCATGTGAAGCTGTCCCATTTGAGTTGGCGTTGCACTGAAACCTGTAGTGACGTCCTTTCCGAAGTTGCAGTCTACTTCAAAACGTTTCTTTTCTACGATGCAGTTACTGTATCAGAATCCCACCTGTATAGCTTCTCTTTAATGCAGACGGATCGTTTCTCTGGCGTGCTCTCGCAACCACGCGCTGCTTCTCCGGCCGCGTTGATCTCTCCTTCCCGGGAACGCGCTCTGGTTGTCGGCTGTGCTCTGCTCTCTCAGCCGCGGTGGTGGTACGCACACGGCCGCTTCGTGTGCACACCGATGTTCCTGTGCGCGCGTGCGTGCACGTGAAAATTTGAAGGCACGGCTTGGTGACGTCATCAAGCAGGCACCGAGTTCATTTGCATACGGACCGTGACAGATGCTTAGCGCCTTACATTAGTAGATACACCTCTACATACATCT
>JAOUQU010036897.1:0-28744 GCA_028566735.1 Ammoglanis amapaensis
ATATAATGTTGTTTAGCATAGATAGTTAGTTAGTGTTGGTCCCTTGAGTAAGGGAATACAACGAGGCGATCTTTGCTGTCCAATGTAAAACGGGCATTTCCAAAAACTAAATGGACAGCTGTAGCAATCATTAAAAAATATTTGTAATTTTTTATACTTCATGCGTTCATCAAAAGATAAAGAATTAAACTCATTGTCCACACAAGTAAATTGACAGATGGACGGAAATGGGGTATAAATACACCTTCTGCCCTTACCATATGTGTGCTGTGAAACGTTCTCACAAGCACAGGCAGCTCCATTTCTGCAAATGAAATCAGAGATTTTGTCAGGTTTAATGGTGTCTTCAATACTGAGAAACAACAGGAAGATAAAAATCCATCATTAAATACTATTACGGAGGCGAAGGATTGGCCCCAAATTCTGCAGCATGACAGTGACCCCAAACTTACAGCCAAGGTTATTAAGAACCTGTAAATAATAACAAGAAGTCCTGGAGGTAATGACATGGCTCACAGAGAGCCCTGATGTCCAAAATCATCAACTGTTTGTCTTGGATTACATGGTGGAAGCATTTGAGGAAGTCTTCATCCACAGATGATCTTTGGTTCATTCTAATACCGTGTGCAGGTGTATATGGTAGGCGTGATGTTGTTTTGACGGCTAGTGTTAAGGCACATGTTAGCGATAGTAATTCTAGGTTGTGTTAACAGCTTGTAAGAAAGTCTTGGATGAAGCAGTGCCCAAGTGGGTAGCACTTTAATCCTAAAAAGGGCCTGATCCACAAATAAGCCAGTGGTGTTTAAATGTTTACATTCTAGACTAGCACCCCTGTCCAAGGTGTTACAGTTTCTTGTGGGTCATTGTAAAGCTGACATAGGATCCAGCCCCCCATGGCCCTAATTAGATAAGGATCTTCATCATCAATATAATTATCATTATTCATTAGGTTATGGTATGGTACCAGACTACAGTTCAAAAGGTTGCTAGTTTAAGCTACTCCACTGCCTGCTTGCCATTTTTCAGGCTCTAAAGCCTTACTGCCATTAAGCTGTGTATGTTTACATTTTTATCATCGCATTAATCTACTAATCTCACCTCACATATTTTAACATATCAATATTTGTTTTTCTGTTTCGTGGAAGTGGGTGTTCAGTTGCATCTGTTAGTTCTTCCCATGCATGCATCGTTTCAGTTTGGTGGAAAGTTTGGCAGATTTTGTGTTGCTCTTAGACACTCTACAGGTCCTGCAAAGCCGATTTACTTCTTACTTTAAATTGTGCTTTGGCAGCAAATTGGGGTTATCTGATTACCATTGTTTCATGCTGTACGCTAAGAAGTGCATAAACAATGGGAAAGGGGCAAAAATCATAATCAATCATTAATGTGCTGTCTGGTCTTATTTCCACTTGTTCTTACTTTGACGCGTTTAGGAACTATGCTAGCATAAACCTGGCTGCAAGGCTGATTTATGTCAATCGTTACCATGTTTCCTCTATTGTAAATACACTTCATTCTAATTATATTTAGTCATCTATTGGACTAAATCGATTCATTCTGGGAGTGGTGTTAAGTTGAAACAACATCGAGGTCAAAGGTATTTTTTCCCTATAAGGATGTACGAGAAACATGTTAATGCGATGAAAAATGATCGCCATTGTTTTTGGCATTTTAACTCTTGCAAACGTAACACAAGTATAATATATAAATCAATTTAATACAATTTAAAGCAATGCTTGTGCTTCGTAATCTTGGGCAGAATTGACATATGGTTGTGCCATAATTTCCTTCGGTCCAACTAAACATTAGATGTGGAAAATTTCGATTGCATTTAGTTGTTATTCGAAACAAATGCAGATCATCTTACTGAATTGCTCGAGCTGAGCGCTTAACAAAGTGACAAATGGAGGAACTTGAATTTAAGAGAACAGATTTCTTGCTATTTGAGTTTCGGGGATGTTAAGTTACAATGTGTTACAGCATATTGTGTCAACATGAGGTGAGTTTGTTAGTTGTAATTGAATTTGAATTTGAAATACCTGTTAGCAATACAGCATCAGTATTTTATTCAATAATACAAATGTGCAGATCAGGAACATGTTGAAAACATGAATTTCAGAGTTGCTTTTAATACACCCATCTGTGATTATGATTTTAAGTAACAGACTGGTGTTTATGATGTATGCAAATAAAATGTAGTACTGGTATAGATCTTTTTACTTTGTTCTCTAGCAGAGAAACACTATTTAGTTATAGGAAACCATCTGTGTGTCTACATGCAAGTGCTTGTTCAGTTTAGCCTTTTCTTCTTAGTCTCTCTCTGGTTTGTGTTTTTTTCTGGTTTGGTGGAATTGGTTTAGTTCCGCAGAACGTTGGTCATTATTGTTTCTCTGCAAAAATAACATGCACAAGGTTTGATCGTCAGCACAGCCTGAATACTGTTGAAACGTGTGATTAGTAACTGGATGTACGGTTTTCCTCATGGGGTTATTGTGTCTTTGTCCATAAGGGAAGTTTCCATCCTGATTCGTGGAAGTGAACTTCCCATTCCTGTGAGAAATGTGTACCATGTTGTAATTTCTCCCAGAAGGTGGTGTGCATTGTTGCTTTTTTTCCATACATACATCAGAAACGGACACGTTTGTTTTCAGCCTCACACAACACATTGGATGCTTTCACAAACCTACACAGAAGTCAACGGGTGATTCCCCAGGCCTTCGCAAACACATTCACATTGATTCTGGTTTACATTTTCACAACCAAGAGGAAAAATGACATTATAGAGTTTAAAATAGGTCCACCTACTCTTTCTGCGTGTAGTCAAGTCTTGCAATATGTGTTGTCCTTTATAATGACCGGTTGTCCTTTATGTCCTTTATAATGACTGGTTGAATTTCTTTTTTTTAATGTAAACATCAAGTGAAATTACTAATTACTAAAATGAATTACTAAAGTCTGTTGCACTTAACAAAGGAAAATTGTAAGAGATTTACAGCAGTTTTACAAAACTAACAAGTTGATATAATAATGGAAACGAACCAGAAATAAAAAGTGGACCAATTTGCAGTAAGTGTTCATCAGTATGTGTGAACTGAAATTCACACCGGTTAGATGAGCCAGAAAATGCTGTCAAATTTGTGCCACATGGGATGTTTGGAGATTTTCTTTCAACCAGCAGGTTCCAATTTTCGTTTGAATGCCAGGTTGTCGTTAAATGCTTTGTAGATAACATGAGATCTGAATCTTCTGTCAGCTTTAACCATACATGAACTGAACTCCTGTCTTTGCAGTGGACGAACCTTTTATTTGTGTACTCATCGTCACAGTGTTATAGACTTGTGTTTTATTAGGATTTTAGGAACAGACGCACGATAGTTATATTTTTATTGTGACTCCAGTTAACTTCACTTTGACTGTGAGAGGAAACCGGAGCACCCAGAGTAAACCAATTGACCAACTCAATGTTATTTTCTCTGTTTCCTTATTTTTACACTGGTTATTGACCCTCTTTTATTTCGGTATGAAATATGCAAAACTATTATAAGCATCATGTTTGGAAAAGGGTCTATTACAGATTTAAATATTTTCATCTTTATTTATTATACATATGAACTGGTTTGACAAGTTCAACTTTTTTCATGTAGTGATGCACGTTACATCTCCATTTATAAAGCTTTCAAATAGATGTGTATATGTAGTGGATGGTCTCATCAGTTTGTACACATGAGTGTTTTATTTCACATTTTTTATGTTTAATGTATTCAGAACTTTGGTCTTAGAAGCAACAGAGAGGTTTGTACGAGTCTCACAACTGGACTCTCTTTTCTGTTGATGGTAGATGAGTGTATCTGTTTTTGACCAAAATAAATGTAGTAAATTGCAGGTCCCCCTTTCCCTCCCCAGTTGTATTACTATAGACACAATAAAGACAACAGACTCTAGTCAGGCAATGCTTATGCCCGGTACTTTTGGACTGGTGTGGGATGAAGTTGGCTGTCTGTGTGTTTGATAATGGACCGTCGCCAGGAGACACAAAGGCACAGGAACACATCTCGGCCAATAAGTAGAGACAAAGACAGACAGGGAGTAAAAGAGAGGGCTTACTGGAATAGTCTTTATTCAGTGTGCTTGGCCAGTGGGACGAGGGCAACTGGGGAGCAGTGCTTTGCTCTCCCTGATTCACTATAAGTGCAGATTAAACGCTTTCTCCATAATGAGTGGGGGGGGGGGGGGAATGCAAATAGAAGGTCTGTTATTCCTAGTTCTTTATCATGTGTGTGTGTGTGTGTGTGTGTGTGTGTGTGTGTGTGTAAAAGAGATCGAAACACTGTACAGTAATACATCAGTTCTCTTGTGAATCAGACTGAATCATTGGGATACAGCTTAAGTTTTAAATGAAACTAGAAGGTTCTTGTTCGCGTTGTTGTGATGCCCCAAACTGTGATTAGGAACTTCAAACAGAAAACCAATCCACCACAAGGTTTTGATAACAAATTGAACACCCAGTGATCCCTGGGAAGCTTTTCAGTTCTTACTTTTAGCTTTAGCTTTCGATTCTATTCTATTGTGACCTCACAGTACGAAGGTCCTGGGTTTTATCCCCAGGAAGGGCAGTCCTAGGTTGATTCTGGGTGTTTGCTCCTGGTGCGACCTTTTTGCTTATAAACATTGTTTTTTTGTTATTTATCTTTCCATTCTTACAGACAGTACCAGAGAATCAGACTCTCGATGCATTGCTGCAGATGTCCAGTTCCCAGGTGCAGAAGAACATGAGAAAACTGGGCTCTAGTGCTGAGGAGTGCTCTCGCATCACTGCTGCCCTCTCCTGTCTCAAAAGCGCCACTGCACAGGGTCAGTTAACCAGAGGGACATTGTCTCGATTGCTAGTTTTATTACTTTAATAAACAATTTTACATTGTACATAGTTGTACAGGACATAACCACACACAAATCACATTAGATAGCACGTCCCTTTGTGTAGCGAAAACAGTAGGATTGTTACTGATGAGCTTGAATTTGCAAATATTCACTTCTGGAGTTTGCATGTTCTCCTCACGTCTGCCGGGCTTTACTTTAGGTGGTCCGGTTTTCTCTCACAGTCCAAAAACATTACTTTCTTTTTCATGTCACTACAAATACACCTTACAAAGTGCAATCTTTTTTTCATCACGTAACTCAATGTCATATTTAAAGCAGTTATTTATTAAAAATATATATTTATAAAAATATATATATAATACATTTATTAATACTATTTTGTTTTTTTATTTTTATCTGCTCTAGGGCGGGAACTGAAGGATAACGGTATCCCCTGGATCGTGGAACCAGGATGTGACCTTAATTCTTCATTCTCTGGCTTCCTTCGAAGCCCATTATCCCAAGGCCCCAGTCCAGCCACCCGGGTCCCAATGGTCCCATCAGGGCATAGCACTCAGCGTTCTATCTCCGTCTCTGCTGTGCCCTCACTCGACCCCCCGTGTGGTCCCCACATAAGTAACGGACTTGGTTACCCTTCCTTCTATTCACCCCAACTAACACGTCGCAATCTGGGCAAGGCATCTACGCCACCTCTCACTCCACCATTAATTAGGGGTGCTCAACTGAAGCCCCCACAGACTCCACCACCTCCTTCTAAGCTGCGCCAACTTTTTCCCAGCCTTCCTCGCAGCAAGAGCCACACACAGCTGGCCAATCGGATAGAGGAGCCGACACAGAACAAGTAGGTCGTTCAGGGTGAAATGTGACACTGTATGTTTTCAGGTTACTTCATCAAATCAGACAGCCACTTAGTGTAAATACTCTTACATGGCACCTACTCATTTGATTACCACTGCTAATTTGTCAGTGTCTGCCACTTGAACAAGTTTTATTTTCAAAGTGTCGAGCACAGTGTCATGCACCGCTGTAAAAAGTGCTCCAGATATCTCCAATGCCATGCTACCATGACTTTATTAAAGCACTCTGAGTCTGTATAGCTTCTGTATGTATATATTGTTGTCTGATTTTTCTGCTTAGAAATTGTTATAAATATCAGACATTTCACGTTAAGCTTCTTATCATGGTCATTTGTTTTTTCTGTGATTGGTAGGAATGGAAAGAAGAAGAAGGTACCTGCAAATATGTTGGCTCACAGTATGGGGAATGGGTACGGAGACCTGTCCTCACGGTCACCAGTGCTCTCCGCTCGCTCCCCACACACTCTCCCAAACTCGTATATTTTCCTGGAAAGCTTAGGAATGAAAGGTACATCAATGTTTAACATTCCAGTTCGCCCAATGCTGCAAAATATGGGATTGTTTTCATGTTATTGTGTTAGTTCTTTTAGTACAAAAAGTTTTCTTATTGTTTTAGCAGATCAGAGAAGTTCTCCACAGACCATGCGGAGAGATTTCGGTCTTACCATTACACACAGGTAACACATTCTGATCTCACGTACTATCTTAACCACTTTTCCATTCATGGTTCAGGAGGAAGGCTGGTCCACATTGGATGAGGTGCCAGTTTGTTGCAGTGCAGACACACTCATATAAGGATCTTGCTCATGGAACAGTGGATGTGCAGTCCGGATTTGAACTTTTTCCAGTCGATTTCCCAAAGCTCTACTCACTAGGCTACACTGTCCCTAAAAACATATTTACCTATATTTGATCTATTTTATCTGTTAATTATTATGTTGGTGCTTATGATGATCAAGTTATCATCTCAATGTTTATCAGCTTGTTTCATACTTAGTGGAAATCTCTTTTTTGTCTTAAAGGTTTTCCACCAAGTCCTGGTTTTCTCAGATGTGTGCAGTGTGTCGGAAGAACATGGTATTCGGAGTGAAGTGCAAAAACTGCAAGTAAGGCCAGCATGAGCCGCCAATCCTTAGATCCAAATCATTTACGAACAAGATGTTCTAATTATCTTTTTCCACTGTCAGGTTAAAGTGCCACAACAAATGTACCAAAGAGGCCCCTCAATGTTTCTTTTCAGGTAAGATTTCTGGGGAAATATTATACAATAGAACACATTTTAATCGTATGATATGAAAATGTTGGGTTCTGAATGTTTTATTTTGACTTAACGTACAGATTAATTACAATCTGCAAATGAAACAGACCACGAAGAAGTGCATAAACCTAATATACAGACACATACACATGATTTCAGCAATCTCCAGTTAACCTGAATGCATGTCTTTGGACTGCACAGACACCGGGAGATCATGCAAACACCACACTGAAAGGAAAGTGTTATGGTGGATAATACAGCACATGTGAATATGATCTGTGATGTTAATTATTGTTAATTGCAATTCTGTAATGTATATCAGAAACAGCATTTAAGATATTAGAAATTTTTGGAGGTTTGGCACAGATGAATTCTATTTACATTATTTTATTATTTCTACATTTTGAACAACGTTTTAAAGAACTTTTCTTCTGCTTTTCTTTTGTGTACTCACCAGTTCCAAAAATCAGAAGAACTGAGTCTGTACCATCGGACATTAATAACCAAGTGGAACGACAGGTCTTTGGGACGTTACCAAAAAACATAAAGGTATTAGTGGGAAATGACATTTATTACATACTTTGTGTAGATCTACATACATACGTAAGTCTACATTTATTGCCTCTTCCTTCAGGTCGTGCCTCCACCTGTCAGCCAACCAGACTCCAGCAGTAATCCTTCATCCACCACCTCCTCTACACCTTCCTCTCCTGCCCCCAATTCTCAAAGCAACCCAGCAAGTGCCTCTATACCCACAAACCCATCTCCCAAAGCCCCAAGTGACGGACGCTTCCACTTCCCAGGTTAGTCTCACTCAACAAACTTCTTATTTGTTTACTTTATTTACTTAAACTGTCTGGTGTGAGTTATTGCATGAATGTAACTTGCACGAAAATATTCATTAATAATAATGATTTCTTTTTTTGTAAGGTTTAATTTTAATGATCTCTAAATGAGTAATTAGTTTTTGCCGCTACAGTGCTATGTAGAGATTGTTTGTTTATTATTGTTTTCAGATTTAGTTTAGTTAGTTTCAGATTTTGGCACTGGCGTGCGTGCGTGCGTGCGTGCATGCGTGCAGAACAGTGGCTATGGTGCATTGTGTGTAGATTATCTGGTTCGAACTTCGCTTCGACCTGACTAGGTAACGTTAGTACTGTGTGTCATGCGCCATCTAGTGGAATCCGTTAAAATTGCAGTAAAATCTAGACTTTTAGAATTCTTAATATACTTTAATACTTAATATACTTATAATTCTTATTAATACTTATTGGATCGGACGCATTAGCTGCAGGCCTCTTCTGATACATTTGTTTAATTAATTATTTAAAACTTTTTTATGAAATGACAACTGCAACTTTACAAATGGCATTTAGTTATTTTTGTACACTTTAAACATTGTTAGTTTTTTATGCTCCCAAGCCTGAGACCTTTAAAGTATTGACTATAAATTTTAACAATAGATTTGTGACCTCATAAAAGTAACGAATGAATAAATAAAAATGAACTTTGGCACATTGTTACACATATAATAAGTTTGATACAGTATGTAAGTGGCTTAAACAATTGGAAAAAAATTTTTGTAATTTTTTTTAAAATAACAAAGCTAAGGCAGCGAACTTGCGAAATTTAGATTTAACAAGGCTTAAAAAATGCTCAGTTTAGCTATGTTTAGATTTAGAATAGTTGTACTTGTATGCTTTCTAAGCATCTGTTGGATTTACTTTTCTTGCAGACATATCAAGTCCTCCACATCAAGATGATTCGGGGTAAGTCTTTATGATATTAACAGGATTTCTGGGTCTAATCTCTGACCTTCTGGCTACTGATTCAGATCTTTGCAAACTTTGCCTGTATCCAAATAGGTTTCTTGATTCGTCTCATGATTTGTATTACTGTGCTTATAATGAGTCTGCAATGAATTGTGGATGTAATTAGTCGTCAGTAGGTAGTTAGAGCCTGAACCTCAGTCACAGACACTTCAGATTTTGCAATATCAGGATCTAACATATAGAAACACTTTAGGTACTGCTGTCGATTTCTTACAGTTTACAAATTTGTTTTTTCTTTATTCCTCTATTTTTTACCGTTAATGAAGGTATAAAGCAGTGGTGTGTTTATTACATAAAGCTCATGTTTTATATCTATAGAGATACTGAACAAGTTGCTAGTGAGATGAATTTGCAGGAAGTGAAGCAGGAGGAGGACGTGGTGAGTATTGTATGACAATGTTTTCTTACTTTACTAAACACCAGAGAGCATCAGCATTTTATCAGCAAACTCAAAATCTTCCAGTATATTCACATTTTTTATTGATTCCACTTAATTAACTTTTTTTTCATCATGTGAAGTGAAAACTGGCAGGTCTTTACATTAAAAATCAAATCTTAATATTTTATATTTCCTCTATGAACTTAGTAAAAGAATTAGATTAAATGGTTTATATTCTCTTTGTCAGAATGATGAAGTCGATGGTGACGATGATCAGCAGGAAGAAAGACAAGATGATGCTGCCTCCGATGGAGATTGTGAAGAAGACGATGAACTGGACGATCTTCCTCCAAGCAGACACTCGAAAGACCCTGTTTCACGCACAATCAGTCAGACCAGCGTCTACCTGCAGGAGTGGGATGTGCCCTTCGTGCAGCTCGAGCTGGGGGAGCTCATTGGTAAAGGTCGCTGGGGGAAGGTGTACCGGGGTCGCTGGCACGGGGAGGTGGCAGTGCGACGCCTGGAAATAGATGGAACTAATTACGGCCACCTAAAGCTCTTTAAGAAAGAAGTCATGAACTACAGACAGACTCGGCACGAGAATGTGGTGCTGTTTATGGGAGCCTGCATGAACCCACCTCAGCTGGCTATCATTACCAGGTAAGTCTGGTGGTGGTGTGTAAATCATCCATCTTCCATTCACAACTGTTTTTGTTTCATACATTTGTAGAAATGCTCGTTTATATCACAAACCCAGTCAGTCTGTGCTCACAGAGCTGATGTGTGCCACACCTTGATTTATTTATGTCGTGAAACTAACACCCTTAAACATGATTGGAAAAATATCAGATTATATTGTGCTTAATGAATTTGTATTAAAACACATGACAATTATATATCGCCACGGAGAGAAAGCTATAAAAATTGTGGAGGATATTTGAGGTTTATGGGAAATGGCAGGGTTTTCCATGAACTTTAGTTATTGTGTAAGGAAAAAATCTGACCAAGTTTGCTGGCAAATATTTTCTGTTTGTATGTTTGCAAGTTCCAAAATTGGTCAGCAACTGATACATTCCTCCTAGTCTGGTTCAGTCTAACAAAGAATATTTGTTTGTCTTTTAGTTTTTGCAAGGGTCGGACGCTGTATTCTGTTGTCAGAGATTCAAAGGGCTCACTCGACAACAACAAGATCAGGCAAATAGCTCAAGAAATCGTAAAGGTATAAATCCTATAATGTAATGTATTCACCTTGTCTCTCTCTTTTTATTTAGACTTCTGGAATTAATGTGATCTTTCTTGCTTTCTGTATCCGACAGGGAATGGGCTATCTGCATGCCAAAGAAATTGTTCACAAGGATTTAAAATCGAAAAATATCTTTTATGATTCAAACAAAGTGGTGATCACAGACTTTGGGCTCTTCGGCATGTCAGGAGTGGTGCAAGAGGATCGGTAAGTAAATTAGATTTATTACGAGTTTAGTGGTACTTAGTGCTTTATTTTTGGAAAGTGAGGTGTGTGTGTGTGTGTGTGTGTGTGTGTGTGTTAAGGCGAGAAAATGAGCTGAAGCTTCCTCAAGGCTGGATCTATTATCTGGCTCCTGAGATTGTGCAGAAAATGCGCCCAGGCAATGAAGACCAGTTACCTTTCTCCAAGGATGCTGATGTTTACGCTTTTGGGTAAAAATCATGACCAATTTTCTATTTTTGCGTTTCAGTATAAAGCAGTTATTGAAAACAAGTATTCAGTTTTAAACAGAAAATAAAATAATGTTAAGTGGGCCAGGACGTGGGAACCCTTACACAAATGATTTATTGTGTATCTCTCTTTTAGCACTATCTGGTATGAGCTCCAGGCGCGAGACTGGCCGTTTAAAAACCAACCCGCTCAGGCTGCTATCTGGCTACTAGGAAGTGGAAAAGGCATTAAACAGCATCTGGCCCAGATCAGCCTAGGAAAGGAAGTTACGGTAAGAACAGTTATTTCTAGGTACTTCTACAGCCCACCCTTTTGGTCAATTCAGTCACTTTTCAGGCCAATTTTGTCAACCATTTATTTTAGAAGGCGCCCAGCTACTGTTACTGGTACCAGTTTCAGAATCTCTGGATGATCTGTGGATTATCGTCCAGCATTTGACACGCAACCATCGAAAGGATACAGCAGTTATATGTTAATAATATTTTACCTATAATATGTGTAAGCACATGTGGGTTGCAGTTCTGAATTTTTTTTATTTGATCTTTTTTTTTATAATGGTTCGCAAAAGAATATAAAAATCAAATTGTGTTTTCTATATAGTAAACATCTACTCGCTGATGTAATATCATTGGTTACCTAAAGTGTACAGTAATAAAACACAATTGAATTATTCAGTGTGAATTAAAGTGAAAGATGAAAGCATTCGCTCCCCCCTCCCCTTTTCAAAAATAAATGTGATGTCATTTTGAGCTTGTAGTGTTAAAGGCACTGTGTACTACACTTCTAATCCATGTTCTGTCAGTAAATGTTGATTCTTTTGTATCTACCTTATAAGGAGATCTTGTCTGCATGCTGGTCATTCGAGCCGAAGGACAGACCTTCGTTCTCTGTGTTAGCTGACCTGCTAGAGAAGCTTCCCAAACTCAACCGTCGGCTCTCTCACCCCGGACATTTCTGGAAGTCTGCTGAGTATGTATCATAGACTTGTGGGTTTACATGCCGAGCTCCTGCACTGCCACACCGTAATGAACGAACGGAGAGAACTCGTTTCCATAATGAGACGAACTTTGAAACGTAATTTTTAGTGTCTAATGTTTTTGAATTCTCATGCGTGCTGTTGATCAATTCAACACTAGGTTATTTATTTTTTTAGAATGAAATAGGAGTTTTAAATGTGAATGTCTAGGATCTAAGAAATCGGTTCTTCTAACTAGGAGGGTGAGTACAGTAGCTACGATTGTGAGGAATATAGTAGCTTTAACCCACTGACTAGTTCTCAAACAAATGCAACATTCGACTTTTATATTTCACATACTGGTAGGAAATTTCACATAGGACTGGGTAATATATGTAAAATAAAATTACAATATTAAAATACTGTATTCTATGCCATTTTCTACTGTTTCTATAAAAGAAATGTTAATAATATTAATAATATTTCAATTCTTGCTTACAAAACAAATGATTTTGATCATATCTCCATTAGTTGTTTTGTTTAAACATCCTAGAGCTCCTTATGTACTTAATATGCTTTTAAAATACCTAAATCATAATACAATAATGCACACATTAATACACGGATAATAAGAAAAGAAAGAATGCTGTTATATACAACAACAGTTCAGTGAAATTACAGTACAATGAATTGTTTGAAAGCTGAGGTCGGGCATTGAATGACACCCCGAGACAGGGTTAGTGTCTTGTGCAAGGACCTTCCCATTTTTAAATGTCTAAATACATTTCAGATCTGGGCCTGTGTTGACAATTAGGAATGTTTTTTTTCTACAAGACATTTTATATCAGAAATTCATTCTTAAATAATCAAAACTATTGCAATGCCTCCCAGACCGAACTTCTTTTGTTTAGAATCTTGGTGCTTGTGTGCATGAAGAATATCATGCTGTCAATATTAAAGTTACATTTTTGGCATTTAGCAGAACATTTGCTTAAAAGTGAGTATGAGTGAGTCACAACCTGTCTGTGGTAGTGACCCAGTGATTACTAGTTAAGTATTATAACGGCTGGGATACATCTACCCTGCAGTTTTGTCAACACGATTGTAATGGCACATAAATAATAGTGCAGTGTTAGTAAGTGACTGCCATTTCCATGTCCGGTGTTAATGTGTACTCCAACATAAGTTGCAGTATAATTGCACAAGTGTGCATACACAGTCTTTTATTTAGTAAACATAAGTGTTACACCCAAGAACCAATTGTTTTTTTCCCTTCTCGCTCTCATCTGTTTTCTCTCTGTGTTTCTTTTCTCTGCTGGGATTGAATCTCTCCTTCTTCCCTCTACTGCTGCATATTAAAACTTCATCTTCTCCTGTACTTTTCTCTGATGACACTTCAATTCTTCTTCTAATCACCATTGATCCTGTCCGCCAGCTCATGGCATCATCACTGTCTCCGGGAGCAGTGTAACCAGGGGTTGCGATCTTGCTGCCCGTACAGTTACAAATCATAAAGTTGTAATAAAGAGTTTGGCTGGTCCATGAAATATCACTGTACTTTATATTTACTTTATTTTGTTTTTCTGTCTAACATTAACATCAGGTAACTCTGCCACCATTGCCTAAATATTTTTATTTGCACAGGATTTGGAAACATTCTTATCTTACTGTAATTGTATCGATCAATATCTATAACTATTGATTATCTATAATGTGGCTTCTAAATGAATCATTCTAATTATAAAGCTAAAACTTTATCTTAATCTGTAATTAGAGAACAGTTCTTCAGTCAATATTTTTGTAACAGTGTTTTATTCATATATATATTTTAATGATACACACCTATAATAATTACATAGGAGTTATTAAGATCCATATGCCTGTCGAATTGAGGAGGGAATTCTTTTTAATGCTCCCGGATGTTTCAAATGTGAAACAAAAGTCTTAAACTGGTCTTATTTTGTCTGGAACTGGCAAGTTTTCTGCACTTTAATTAACAGTTTAAAGCTAAATATTATATAGAAACCCTGTTTGCATTTTTCTATGAACAGGTTTGATTTGTGTTTAGCGAAGTAGATAAATGTATTTTGACTAAGACAAATATTCAGGGGGATGAATATTCATCAGTAAACATGAAAAAGTGTGTTCGGAGTATTTTAACACCGTTCTTATGTGCACTCTAAGGAACTGAGTTTAACAGTTAGGATTTTGGTTTTGGGGTGATTTCATAATGTGAAGTTTTAAACAGTTAAATGACTTCTGTTGACTGTAGTGCAAGACTTGTGTAATTAGAAACTGTAAATATTGTTTTATTTAAGATCTAGCTAAGCTATATATGCAGGTTATAAATTATGTTCAATGCAGAATTTTAAATAGGTACTTTTATTCCTGTTTTATGGATTCAAAAGTGAACGTTACTGAACACACTGTATATTCTGCCTTTAATTTTAATGTTATGTAAGAATTGGTTTTGTACAGCATGTTCATATGTAAGGAGTCATTACCTTGGGTTTTTTAAACAATAAAGATTGATGGAAGGAGTTAAGTGAACATGCTTGTTGATTTTAAATGATAAATTTAAATAGGTAAATGTAATGTACATATTAATATCAAGTACAGGATTTCTCTGCAGCCACTAAACATTAAAAATGGGTTTCTGTAGTTCTTTTTTTAATGAGACCCTTTGAAATTGGCATAAATACCTACAGACACATTAAAAACTTGTGTGGGTCTGTGGGTTTTCTCACATGTGACAAAAAACCTTTTAGCAATTGTTTCTTCCGTATGAAACTGCTTTGATTTTATACGATTTTTAAATTTACAAAATTTACAATTCATTCACACAATATTTACTTATCAGTAATACTACGTATATAGTATAACTATGTATAGCACTATAGTAACTTAAATCATGATACTGGTGTAGGGGAGGGGCCACACATGTGATTGGGGACCCCAGTGCATGTTTATTTGTAATCTGGAACGGTGGCAGTCATGTTGATACCGTAAGTAAGCATGCACATGTTTCGCTAGTTCGCGATGTTAATTAAGATCACACCGCAATGTTCTCCTAGATGTATTATGTTTATAAGTTTATTGTTCCACTAAAGAAAAGTATTTCTACTCATTTGTTCCAGCTAACTCTACCTAACTTAAATCCATTTTGTCATCTGGGTGATGTGAGGATGCCAAATTAAACAAAGTAAACATGTATACGTGCCATGATGCGGTCGCTTGCCAGGTTCAATTCAATGGCATTGATTCAGTCACAGGTAAATTAAACTTTCTAATCGAAAGCTGAGAAAGTCAACGTGCTGTATCTGTCAGGAATTTGTGCAGAAAAATGCCAGGAGGGTTTGGGCCGGTGGTTAGAGAACTGGGCCCAGAAGGTTGCCGATTCGATTCTCGAGAGTCGACCGGTCATGACTGAAGTGCCTTTAAGTAAGACACCAAACCCCTAACTGCTCCCTGGGCATCGTCGCTAGGGTAACATGTGCTCACTGCTGTCCCCTAGTGTCTGTTCACTATCTATCTCTATCTATTAGTTTATCGTCCATTTTCCCAGTTCCTGGAGTAGGACGTTAATGTTTGGAGCAGAGTTTTCCGTCTGGATGCCCTTCCTGACAACAACCACCAGTAAGTGGTGAAAACTTGTGAGACTACTGGACAATTTCACATTTCCGATCAACCTAGTGCATGTTTTTGGACTGTGGGAGGAAACCGGAGTACCCGGAGGAAACCCACGCTGATACGGGGAGAACATGCAAACTCCGCACAGAAAGTCCCCAGTCTGACCCGGGGATCGAACCCGGGACTTCTTGCTGTGAGGGTTTGTTGCAATGAGCTGATCTCTAAAAGAGTTTTGATGTACTTGAATGATAGAATTGTTTCTGTTGAGTAAGTTAAATGTTTTTCCTAAATAATTTGCCTTTCAAATTTTGGTCTACTTTTTTCAATGCAACACTCCCACACACACACACACACGGTCAAAATAATATCAGCTCAGTTAAACAAGCTTTTGTCCATTTGAAACCGCCATTGAATGTGTTTTATCTGCACACGTTGAAATACAGTTTGTACAGTTTCTGAATGCAGGTTATTGTGTGATTTTCATTATATTACCAGTAGATAACGTTGTAAACATTATGTGGACAAACTTACACTTGCATGACTTGAGTATTTGGAGAGAAATGTATGGTTGTAACATTTCCACGGTGGGGTCATTAGTCAAACATTTCAGAATTTCAGCATTAAGTGAGACATAATCCTGACCTAAACAAAGCAGAACTAGTTCATCATGTTTGCACTGGTTTTCTTTGAATTCTACTGAATGGTAGCAGACACTGCATTGGCCCTTGTTATACATGACAATACAAAAAATGCAGCTACAGTGTGACGTAGTGATTTGTCAATGCTTAAACCAGGAAAGATCCAATCACAACACAGCAAATCGGCACAAAGGTAAGGCTGTATAAGTGTAGGGCTCGGAACACTCATCCTACAGGTTCCCCAAGCAGACTGCAGACTTTTTATAACGATAAAAATTTGAAGAATGGCATACTACCCACAACAACCATTTACCAATCCGGTAAGTGTAGAATTGTTTGTTTAATATAACGTTAGTATGTAGTTTTTATGGATAAAGTTCATAATGCTGAAACATTTTTTTCTATGGGGTTAAATGATCTTTTAATTGTGTTGGCACAATGAAAAATCATTTTCTTGTGTTTTATATTGCCATACTGTATGTATGAATGACAAATAAAGTTATTCAAATCTACCCCGTTTTATACATCTGATGTTTTCGATAGCAAATTCCTTTCACTGGCTCAATACAAGGAGGGTTGCAGGATGGCAAAAGTGTAGTTGTGATTGGACGTGTGTTACCAGATACTGACAGGTAAGGACTTGTACTTTAAAATAATAAACAATGTTGCCCTATTATATATATATATATATATATATATATATCACACACACACACACTTACACGTACACAGTGAGTGAGGGCATATCACACACACACACACACACACACACACACACACACACACACACACATATATATGCCTTCACTCAATCATTAATTCTCCCACTTGGCTCTGTCGTTTCCTATCATGTCCTTGGAAAAACTAACTGCTTCTCACTCTCCTACGTTCGATGGATCGTTCGATACAATTTTTAAATCCAACATCCCACCAAAGTCATGTCAGGGTCTCCAACAAAATGTTTAGTAGTCACACATCCAGTCGGAATGAGACATGAATAGCAGCCGATAATACAGGATATTATTCGTCAATCATGAAATTATACTTTCAACAATTCTTTTACTTGTAAACTCCAAAGCCATGGACTTTATAAGTGGGCTAGTCATGTATATATATATGTATATATACTAGCTGTCACTTAAAATGTTTGACGATGACCTAAAACATAAGAATAACAGTGTGTGTTTAGATTAGAACTTACACCAATACACCAAATCTGGGCATGTTAACAACAAGAAATGCCAGAAAAAAACAGAAGCCATGTTTCTTCAAGAAAGGGACTTTTTTGTGTTCTTTTACCTGTTGTTGTAATAAGATACATTAACCAATAAAACATATAATAATATGCATGTTCTTAATTTCTGTCTCTTTTATTTTCCATTTTAAACTGAACCCCAGGTTTTCAGTGAATCTCCAGTGTGGTTCCCAGTCAGAAGCTGAAATTGCCCTGCACATTAACCCTCGCTATGATAGTGGGCCTGAACACATAGTGACCAACAGCTACCTGAATTCAAACTGGGGAAATGAGGAAAACGTACATCAGGCTCTCTTACCAATGGGTAGTCCTTTCACCCTAATGGTTCTGGTCACCAATGAATCATATAAGGTGACATGCACTTACTTCTTTAACCTCTTTTTTTAGTTTATATACTGAAAACATCCACTTATTTTACAATGTGTTTTTTATTTAGATTTTATGTCCAGCACAATTTTAAGAATTGTCTGCTGTGTCTGCTGCTGTTTATTTAAACAAAATAATCTTATTAAACAAATTTATGCTTGCTAGAAATTAAAATCCATAGCCATAGTGACTTAACATTTACAAGTTATAAGTTATAATACATATTACGATATATTAACATATCACTGTTTGACACTGGTATTTCAAATATGCCACTTATTTTTATCTTGTTTTTTAATTAGATACGTAACATAATTATTTTTCTAAATGTGTCTAGGAAAGAAATGTGTTATGCATTTTAAACACTGTGTTTTTATAGATCAGTGTCAATGGTAATCACATCATGGACTATAGACACCGTATTCCCTTTAGCAAAGTGGACACTATCTTAGTGGAAGGGAAAGTCGAAATCAATTCTATTGCATTTCAGAGCCCTGTGGTAAGAATACTTTTACTTTATGACTAAAATATTACAAATACTACAAATACTACAAAGCTGTGGTGGTTAGAAAACTGTACTCATGGTCATAAGGTTGCCGATTGGTAAGTTTATGAACCTAATTAATAACTGTGCTAATCAAATTTAGCACAGTATATATTTATTTTTAAATCATCTTTTAATGACCTTTATCTATTATTTGATAAGCATTAAATCATGTTTTACATGTTATGATCATGTAACAAATGTGTATTTTGCTTTGTTAATTTAAATGTATTACTTTGTTAATGTTAAAGATCTAAAAAGAGAAAAATGCCATTTTAAAATAATAAACTTCTGCCAAAAACACATTTCGTTTGTTTTTGGTAAACTAAGTGAAGTTTTGTTATTTTATTTTTACAGACACACTTTCCCCAGACTGGGTTTCCAGTAAGTATTTATTGATCATATCAGACATTCAAGTATACGACTATGTCAAAATCATAACATGAACATGTAATTAAATCCCTATACTCATGCTGGTTGGCTAACAAACAAAATAATAGTTCTACTAGCCATGTGAGAGAAGGAAGTCTGGTCGAGATAACATCTCATTGATGCTTTAACAGTTACAGCTTCTCTCTGGTAAAGATATAAGTAGCTAAAAGAAAAACTAGTTCCGTGGATTAGTTTGGTTATAGCTCAGTAATAAAATCTAAATGTGTCTGGTTACATTTCAAACACAATCCTGATTATTTTACATGTGCTGTATAACAATACATGATCTGTGCCAGTCAACCTTCACCAGGGTAGAGTTTGGTGATGTTTAAAGTCTGCTAAATGCTTATAACATAAATGTAGATGTCATCCAGGGGTTAAAAAAACTTTTCTTTTTTTCTGTTCTTATTATTGTTGTTTTGCAGGAAGTTATGTCTGCAAATCCAGCATTACAGGTACATTAAACAGTGATTTAGTAAAATGCTGAATTGTAAATTCACTCAATTATTTGGCTTATAAGTTTGATAATATTAATGTCTTCACATTTCTTCTGTTATCCATTTAGCCAGAATATGCTTACGCTCCAGGATTTGCTGTAAGTTCATCTTGTGATAATCCTCCTTTAATATCCAATAATCTCATGTAATTGTATTAAACTTAATACGCTTGAATAAAAAGATGAAGATAACAAACTATTGGATTAAAACGCATCTGATCTATGACCAGCTCTGACCATTTGAGACTTTTATAGTCTCTTTTTTTGGGAAGGAAAGAGGAAAACATGTACTGCCTAATGAGTTGAACTTGCAGTGACATACTTTTCCAATAGAAGACAGGCCTAGGCTGCAGGCAGGCCAACCAAGCATCCACAATCAGTGTCTAAGTTAATATAGCACATACAGAATGAATTTATTTAGACCTGATCTACAGTATGATGTGTTGGTTTTTTGCATCATTCATTTGATCACAGCGTTGATGGTTGTTTAAGACATTTCTATACATGATTGAGGAATAGATTTTAAATAGCTTTTTAGGTAGCAATTCTTGTTCATATGAATTTATTAATCCCCGTAAGATGAAGGTTCCTCGTGTAATTTGCTATAAGAGCTCAAAGATCAAACTCAGATCGCTGGTGTCTTTCATAATATTTTGTACAGTAGATAGTATGATGGCTTGGGTTAAAAATAATTGAGTAAATATTATTGGAATCATGTGGTGGTTAAAAAATGTATGTTTTGGAACTCTTTGTGACATATTGCAATTTATTTAATTCTTCATAAGGAATGTGTTGAATATTGTATTTGATTCATATTTATTTGAATATTTGTGACATTAAAAGTTTATGAATGTTATTTCGTGAGAACAATAAATCACTTTACATGACATTGGATGATTGTGCGCGTATTAAATGAGGAAACCACGTCCACAGATGGTGAAAATCTTAATGGTTGTAGTTTACATTACATTGTTTTTGGGACAATTCCAGAGAATTAACAAATGACAAGTTATTATTTTCTTTTAGAAATGTGGTCTGTACATTCATGTTTCTATGTTTTGTTTCATTCTCAGCCTGCGCCTATTTCCCCCCCGGATAATTATGTATGTATACAGCCTCTACGTAACTCTTACCGTTTACTGAGACTAACGTGTAATAGTTGTGAATCAGTCACTAAAACTAACTCTACATGTGGTGTATCATAAATTAAACATGAATACTTGGTGTATGTCTTGATACCGCAGATACCATCACCTCCAGCTCCAACAAGCCTTGTAAGAACACTTATCACATGATTCTTTCAGATTACATCATTTCTTGTGGCAATATGCTTATAATAACACGTTTGAATTTTCTTTGTTAGACTGTGCCATACCAAACAACCATTAATGGCGGACTGCGGCCTGGCAAATCTATTTCAGTCCAAGGAGTCATTAATCCTCAAGCTGATAGGTCAGATGGTTTCTCTCTTTTGAAATTTTTACACCTTCTTTGGCAGATACATTTGTGGATTTACACGTTACTCATCCACTTTTACAATGGCACCCCAGTCTACTAAACAAGGTCATTAGGTTCCCAAAATATATATATATATAGGTTTTTTTTTTGTGTGTGTGTTTTTTTACTGACAAGTTTTTTGTAAGTAAGTTTCCTTATTGGCAGAATTCAATGTCATTTAAATGGCAGCTAAATTCTAAAATCTAATTATCTAATTTCTATATAAAATAAAAAGCTAAAATCTGCTCTGATGATGTGTCTCCAGAATCCGAATTAACCTGCGTCACAAAAATGGAACTGCTTTTCATTACAATCCTCGCTTTGATCAGAATGTGGTTGTGTGCAACGATAAAACAATGGAGAACTGGGGCCAAGATGAGCGCTCCAGTGACATGCCGTTTCAGCTGGGTCAGAACTTTCAGGTACTCTACAATACTTCTTTTTAGTAAACAGATTTGGCTTCAGTAAACCTTAACATAGATGTGATACATATATTAATATTTATTGCATATATTAATCCTATATGACTCTTGATCTCCATTTGAATGTTACCTATGAGGTAATAACCCCAAAATACAATGTGTGTATATATACTTCATTTACATTTTCAGCATTTAACAGACAGCTAAATGAGATGACACAATCAAGGGCCTTGCTTAAGAGCCTAACAGTGGCAACCTGACAGCATCTTTGTATCTTATATATTCGTGTGTGTGTGTGTGTGTGTGTGTGTGTGTGTGTGTGTGTTTTCAGGTGGTCATCCTTTGCAACCCCCAGAATTACAGTGTGTTTGTTAACGGTCAGCAAGTGCATACATTCAACCACCGCTTTACCCAACTGGAGCAGATTGATTTTCTGGAGGTGGCCGGTGACCTGAGTCTGATCTCTGTAGAGATCACACCCAATTTCTAGCCCAATAGTTTTTTTTTCTTTTTTGTTCTTTTGTTTATTATGTTTGAATATTAAATTCTAAAAGGATTAAATTCCAATAAACATAAAAAAACTATCTATCTGTGTTCAAATCATGTACTGTAGTATGATTATGTTGTGTTTTAACAGTAGCTTCAACATTTCTAGTTATTAATAACATTATATTACATGTTTTGTTTTTGCAAATATAACAAATATATAAAGTAATAGAAGCAAAAGGAGTTCCACAATATTGAATTAGTAAACGGACACGGAGAGAATCAAAGGATGTTGTTCTGTCATGCAAATTAGATGCCAACTCAATTAGGTGCAAGTGGCATATTGGTTGGGGTGAACAGAAGGATGTCAAACCGGGGCAAGACTGCCTCACGTTGGTTATTCATTAGGGTTTATGGTCACCCAAGGCTGCCAAAATTTACTGCTGGCATTGGGACATGGACAGGATCTGACTATCCAGCAATTTCTCTGCCTTCCCTTCTTCTTGGAAACTTGCAAAAAAGCTGCAAAAAGATTCGTGGGAGGCATTGGGCAGTTTGCCATCTCAAGGATGTTAAATGGAATTCAGGTCTGTTGAACAAGAATGCCACGTGTTTTTTTTTATCACTTTTTTCACTTCGTATTCATTTAAAAATATCCCATGGCAGAGGATGTAGATTGAGAGTAAAAACAAATAAGTTGCATTTTGCCCATACTGGCATCTAAAAACCTTAAATCTTTTAAATAATCTTATCTAAACTAATCTTCGTTTAAAGTTTTGACACATTTGATGACTGTCAAGAAGCCAGAGACAAGTCATTTGTATGTTTGAATATACTTGGCCAATAAATCTGATTCTAATTACATTTTAAAATATAAACAAGTACTCAAGATTTCTATAGCTGCTACTGTGTAGCCTGTTTCCTCCCCATTATTAAGGTTACTGAACACGGTTCCTCTTTCGATAAATGATTCACATGCCTGTTCACATGCAATAGGTCATGTTTTGGGAAAATACGCAATTCTCCTGGCCAATAATAGTCATTTACATTATCTAAACTGTTAAAGCTAATGGTGATTGGTTCATATCGCTTCCCTCACATTCTTGCAACAGTAATAAAATATCTATGTCAGGAAGCATTTCTTCATAAGCTTTGTTACTGGCTCGTAAATTTGACTGTAAGATTGGGACATTTGAGAAATGGCATTCTACCAGCAAGATCCTTTTTACAACCCAGTAAGTGCCTAGTTGTGTTTATTCTTTTAATGATAATACTATTAAATAAACAGAAACTACTGGCATACTTACAGCATAATTTGAATGAAGTTTATTGTGCGTATATTGGAGTGTGTGTGTACATGTGAGTGTCATTCATTCATGTACTATGACCTGTGATCACACAGGGTAAAAACGTAACAATGTTTTTAATACATAACATAAATGTTTTATGAACTTCTGTACATCAATTGTGTATATATGTATATATTCAATTATATAATGTAACTTTTTGTGGAATGGTTTATGGCAGGAGTATAAAAGATCACTGGAAAGTGTAGCAAACCTATACAATTGTATAGTACTTTATAGTAATAATAAGTCTTTTCAGGCTTAATGATGTGAAATAAATTATTACAGATTAAAAAATCTGTGGAATCCTGATTATAAGGCTTGGCTGGGAAACACTGGTCACAAGACGAGATTTCCCATCACATGGAGTCACGTTCACCCTCGTTCCTCAAACATCATCCTCAATCATGCCCACAAAGATGTCATCCCATGGGACGAGCATCCCATATCACAAAATCTAATTTCATTGCATTTTACAAAATGAAAACAGGACTTGGAATACAGTGTTAAGTTAATTTATTTAGAAATAAAAATAGTTTAGATATCTGTTTCAGTTCAGCAGTTACAGATGGGTAATATAATTGTGTGTATAAACGATAGTCAGCTTTCAATCTAGTCATAGTTTGCCCAGCACGGATATAGATGTTCTTCAATTTGTTCATAATTGGCATGCATTGAAGTTTTATAGACAATATGTGCCATTAGCAGAAATGTACAATTCTTTAAATGTAAATTTTTAGTTTAAGTATGTAATAAATGTAATTCTTGTAATATGTTTCATTAGACAATTCCTTTCACTGGATCTATCCAACAAGGCTTGCAGGAAGGCAAGAGTATTACAGTGAATGGAAGAGTTTTGCCAGGCGCCAACAGGTAAAAAAAAAGTTCACCACTGTTCACTACTGTTGTATTATTGTTACAATCTTTATACCACAATAATAAAACAGCTGCCTTATGTTATCGACATCTAACTTCTGCTTTTTGTTTCTGTATTACCATAATTACCAGGTTTCATGTGAATCTTCAGTGTGGTTCCAGACCTGGAGCTGATGTTGCCCTTCATTTCAACTCACGTTATGACAGTGGGCCTGGGTACATAGTAACCAACACCTTCCAGAATTCTTCCTGGGGGAGAGAAGAACGCATAAATAAACCTCTTATACCTGGGGGCAGCACATTCACCCTAATGATCCTAGTCACGCACCAATCATACAAGGTCACAAACGATAACTTCTGCTTTTTATATAAATAATAAGGAAGTTTGATGAACAAATATGTACTTTTATTGGTCAAATACTGTTAGTTTCATATTGAATGACTAACATTTCTGACTTAAAATAAATGTTTAATTTCCTTATGCTAGTACACAAAATGATTTGTTCGTGTGTTTTACAGATAAGTGTTAATGGAAACCATATCATGGACTACAAGCACCGGATCTCATTCAGCAAAGTCGATACGATTGTACTGGATGGAATGATGATGGCTAATTCTATCAACTTCCAGAACCCTGTGGTGAGAATAACTCTACACCATGATAATTACTGCTAAACAATATGTACAGAAACATTTGTAGTTTAAAAGAACATAAATGAAGTGTAAGGATGGTTTGCTACTTCAGGGCCTGTGCTACTACAGAATACATATATATTTACAAAGTTTACTGTAAAAAAAAAAAAGTGATATCTGGGTAAAAGAATTTGTCGTTTTCTTGTACAGCACCCGAGTCCACAGCCAGGAATTGCAGTAAGTATTTACTACTTATTTGAGCACCTTAGATCATTTAAAGAACTGGAAAACAATAAGACCTTTTTTAAGCTAAGTTGGTTTATTCTATTGCGATTCTTATTCTAGTTTATAGAATAAATCACTGCTATTTTTTCATTGTTATTGAAATAATGCTAAATGTCCCTCTTTTGATACATATGAAAAATGGTGCCCGTTTAGTGCGCAAAAATATCCATCATTCAAAGATCAGAAACACACATGTGTTCGTGTAGGTCACATCACTGTTCAGTTACACAGTCACACACCCAAAAAGACCCAAAAAGTCGGATCTTGCTGCAGCTTATTTCTGGATTACTGGACTAAAGACCATTTAAAAACTCATGGATAGATTTTCCACCGATGTAGGTTTTCTACATTTGAGATAATGTGATTTGATGGCTGAATACAACCGTTTGGTCTTTTTTCGAAAGGCTTGAGTGAATACAATAGATAATTAAGTGTTACTATGAGGTTTGATTTAATATGTATAGTATAAATGTATAGTATAAATGTATAAATAATATATAATATAAATGTATTATAGTTGTGAAGTGTCACAAAATCTACTAAAAATTAAATTATGTAACAAAGTGTGGAGTATTATAACAAGTTTCATTTGTTTAACATACTCATTACCATCCATCAATCATACAAGGTCACATACTTTATTTTCTGCTTTTTAGATAAATAATAAGGAAGTTAGAAACTATTATGAACTAATTTGTTCTGATATACGTCAAGCACTATTAGTTTCATATTGAATTGCTCTAACATTTCTGACTAAATATAAATGTTCATTACATAATCTCAGTACGCAAACTGATCTGTTAGTATATTTCACACAGTTTAATATTTAACAAGTGGAGCATACTTATTGTAAATGTTGTAGATAGATAGATATAGAGAGATAGATAGAGAGAGAGATAGATAGATAGAGAGATAGATAGATAGACATAGAGAGATAGATAGATAGATAGATAGATAGATAGAGAGATAGATAGATAGATAGATAGAAAGAAAGAACTACTACCAGCACATAAGAGAAATAATAACATGTTTTCATGCTTTTTTTTAATCATTCACTTCGCTGTAGAGTATTTCAGTGCTACTTTAGCCTTACTGATAATTTGAAAGCCTTACTGGTAATGTAAGAAGAGTAATTGCATATATCCTGTCATATCTGCAGCCACAGTTTGCTTTTCCTGCAGGCAGTTCTGTAAGTACCATAACTTACATCACACAGATCAAATTGTATTAAATAGTATTTAACAGGTTGCTAGCATTTAAATTTACATATAATTTTGTTTTGTTTCTAATGCTTGATTGAATGCATTCTACTAATATTCATCCCAATGAAGTCAATTACATGGTTGCAATTTTCTTCCATCTGGCATGGGTTTGTCATGTGGTGACAAACATTTTAACATTCTGGAAAGATCTTTATTGTGTCTGAAAAGTCATACACTCTGTTATCTTCAAATATCCTCATCTTTCTGTATGCACATTCAATTAGCCAGCAGATCATCATTGTACCTGTTATAAAGCAATCCAATCACAAGTTAAATTTAGCCAATCAAATTTCTTAGAAAACATTTACTAACTGATGTTCCTAATAGAGTAACAGTGCTATGTATTCTGTCTCATTTTCAATGCTTTTATTGGATGGTTATTTTGTAAGAATACTATAACGATTTAAATGTAATTATCTAGTTTATGGTAGCATTAATAACATTCACTCTATGTTTTTATTTGTAGATACCTGCCTTTTCCACTCCTCCTTGCTCAGTAAGAACAGTATCAGTCATAATCATTATGTTTTATTTCACAACAATTCTCAAGGCTTAAAACAATTCAATATTTTTCATCATCAGGTGCCTACTTTTTCTCCAGCAAGTCAGAACATGGTAAGAATATGGTCATGAGTAGTTCCCATTAAATTTATCCTAACGAGATGGGCTTCTTATAACTCTTTTCTATTATTTTTATTATTAGAACATGCCTTACAAAAGCATCATTAATGGTGGATTACGAGCAGGCAAAAACATCACCATTCAAGGACTGGTTAAGCCTCAGGCTCATGGGTCAGTTGTTTGTATATTCTATTGTCCAAATGTGTTGAAGCAAAGTTTGTATCAAAGCTTTAAAAAGGTACTAGTAAGCAGTGTTGGATAAATGAACTTGAAATCATTAAGGTAAATCTCTTTGTGTGTGTGTGTGTGTGTGTGTGTGTGTGTGTGTGTGTGTGTGTGTGTGTGTGTGTGTGTGTGTGTGTGTGTGTTCGTATAACATTGCACTTCTTTTTTCCCTTTAGATTTTCAATTGCTTTGCGTCACAGAGATGGAATTGCTTTTCTATATAATCCTCGCTTTACTGAAAATGTGGTTGTGCGCAACACACTAATGTTGGGGCAGTGGGGTCAAGAGGAGCGCTATGGGGGCATGATGTTTTGCAAGGGTCAAAACATCCAGGTACAGTTAGAGCTGATGTTTGACTATCTTTACATTAAAAAACATGTGTTAATATTTTGTTATTGAGCTAATTTATAATATTGTTTCAATGTAACTTTGTCCTTGTGTTATTTTTTTACTATTCTTACCACTTGTTTTATTCAGGTGGTCATCTCCTGCAACCCCCAGCATTACAATGTGTTTCTCAATGGCCAACAAGTTCATACATACAACCATCACTTTAGCCAACTAGAGGAGATTGATGTGGTTGAAGTGACAGGTGACCTCAGTCTGAGCTCTGTAGACATTACACCAAATTATTAGATAATTGTTTCCTTATTTGAACCTGTTTACTCTTGATTCTTCTTTGTGAGTTATTTTGTCTGATCATGGCAGTAAAAACATTATATGGGCAACAATAAATAATGCTTACTGAAAATCTCTTAATCATTTTGTGTTTCTCTTGATTTTAAAAATAGAATAGCACATCTGACATTTTTGGAAGACTATTAAATTCAAAATAATGACAGGGTCTGTAAGTGGGTGATCAATTCTGCGTGTGAAAACACATGGGTAAAAAGAGTATAAATTATTAAATTAACATAATTATGTATTATGTAAGTACACAATGCAAATGATTTGGTAAAAACAACAACTGGGTTTTTGTGAGGTGGATACAATATATCAAACATAAAGAAATAGTTTTATTAAATAATCTCTTAAAACACTCCGGACACCAGACAGACTCTATTATTGGTTTAAATTCTAATATTGGTCTTTTAAAATATTATATGAACACAAGTGTTACATGGCTGTATTTGATTTGTCAATACAAATACTACTCTAGCATTGCAACAGCGCCATCTGCTGTTAGCTTCATATATTCTGCTGTTTGGTGCTATTTCAATGTGTCCGAAAAAAGTCACAAAAAGTGCTAAATGTTTTACATTTTTAAACAGTCGAAAACTTTTGAAAATTGTACTTATATACATCTATTTAAAAAAATATTTTTGATTTCATAACTTTTAGTTTATATGCTCCATGTGAGCTGATTTTCTCTGTATCACTTTCTACTGCTCAGTTACATGTTCAGCTTTAATTAAAAACAATTTACTTGACAAGAAATTGTATGACTAAACATCATTTTATTAAGCAACTGAGGATAAACACTGGGCTTTTAATTTAGCTTTAGCCATGGCTGTTCTTCACATCATCACCTTCATCACATGAGATAACCTATTATTACCTTCCTATTGTTATTATTATTTATCAAGCGAATTATTAAACCTTTTAAAAAATCAGACAGCATTGAATTAATCAACAATTTGTGCAGACATCAAAAACAGACAGCAGGAGACGCTGTTACAGAAGCCCTGATCCAGCTGCTCTCTTGCAGAACTTGTATCGTTGCACCTGACCTGAGATTGCTATAGACCAGGGGTCACCAACCTTTTTGAAGCTGCGGGCTACTTTTGGGGTACCAACAAATGCGGCGGGCGACCAGTTTGATACACACTTGTGACGTCACAATAATAATTATATAATTAATTATAATTAATAATT
>JAOUQU010036898.1:0-17517 GCA_028566735.1 Ammoglanis amapaensis
CGATCTAGTGTATCAAATGAAATGAATTCATGTATTTTGTAAACATAAGCAGTGATTTTGATGATTTCATGATGTAAATATATGTGGCTCCTTTAGTAGCAGGCTTGGCATGAAGGCACTTGGCTGTCAAGATGCGTCTTGTGTCCATGTAGCACAGACAGTCTGTAGTGCTCCAAAGCCTGCTAATGTAATTGCTTTTTATTGATTCTGTCCAACTAGGTAGCTTGTTTTCATCCATTTTCCAAAAGCCTCTGCCAAGGTACAGATCCACCCCCCCATTGATGTGAAAAGTATGTGTACTTTTCAGCGCATATAAAGCTGTAGCTTTCTTACAGCAAGATGGCATACAGACAAAGATTTACCTAGGTTCCTCAAAAACATCAAACGAAACTTTGCTTGATATGTAGGATGAAGTACTGTACTCTGTGAATCGTTCAGACTGTTACATGTTTTTTACTATTTTCTATACTTATTTAGACCACATGGTGACCATGCGTAGCTTATTTGGAAACATGCTGCAAGTTCAGCTAAAGACAGACACACACACACAGGCTTATTATTGAAAGTGAAAGATTTTGTGTCATTTTGTGTGATGTCAATGCCAGTGGCCTCTCTTGGCAGCTCTACAACTCTTTGAATATACAGTCAGAAATTAATGTAACCTCCCTACCACACTGTATAGAACTTTGGTTTGCTTGAAATTGCTGAGCAGAGGCGTGTGTACTTGAACCATGTCTGGGTGAATTTGTGGTTGTTGTTAGATCAGTTGAGACTCTCTTAGCTCAGATCAGAGTTTTAAAAGCCTCTGAAAGGACAGTCTTTGGCATGCATAAAAATATTTTCCTTATTTGGATTATCAAGGCTGTTTTTGATAAAGCTTTATTGTCTTGTGATACTCATTAAAATGTTGCTTTTAATGTGTGATTTAATTCAAGGTTCAGTGTGGTAGGTTCAGTATTACTTGATCAGGCAACAAATGCTGAAATATCACTAATGGGAATTTGTCTCATGTTTCATTCTATATTTGATGTGGTTCAACAATTAGTGGTTATAAAGTATACTTTCAATTAAACATTTCCTGCATTCGTGCACGTTTGTAACTGCAAATTGTGTTGGTGCATTGACTGAACATGTTAATGAATATCAAAAAGCTCCACACTCAAGAACCATAATATCACAGACTCCCAAATTGTAATGAAAACTTCAGTAGGCAACTTGTTCCTCATCCAGTCAGGTTTAATGCATTTTTATAAATGCAATTAAATATGAAATAAGTAAACAATTATTATAATATAACTATTTTTTTATTTCAGATGCAGGATGATGACAAAATAGTTATTAATCTTGTTTTATAAGAGCCTGTTAATGCAAATAGAAACACTTTAGGGTTCTCGTTAAAAAAGCATGCACAGAAAGAAGAAATGAAAGAATCGCTTCTTTCCAGTCAGATGCAAAAGAACATTAAATGCTAACTTGGTTCCCATGTCTCAGCCATTACAGACAAGATCAAAATCTCCAGTCAGCTAATAGATGAAACACATTTTTTGATTACTCGATTTTGTAGGGGAGCAATTTACAGAGCAATTTAGTTGATGCATGAAATAATTTGTGCTCTGATGTAATGTTCATTGCTTTTAATCTTGAGAGAAAACCATCTTATCGGCTTTTAAATGCAGTTAATACACATCATTAAAAAGCTTGTACACATTGTTCTGTAGTTAATATTGAAGGCACACTACCTGACCTCAGTGCTTAAAAGTGACTAAATGAAACAATACGAGTATTTTCTGTCCATTTCTTACTTAAAATGAAAAAAATCATCTAACAGCATTAATGTTGCAAAAGAACTTTACATTATAAAACTGTATGAAAGGTTTTAGTAAATGAACCAGATTTTACATAATACATGTATGAATGTATAGAACAAATCTGAACTGTAGATGCCTAAGTGACATGGGGTAAGGTGCGATTGGCCATCACTGAAACGTGAGAATCTGGCATTGGAATAAGCTGGTAGGGTGTCGACATGGATCAATCTCACCAATGGAATATGTGCTTATCATTCTGCTCTGCATTGCTAGTACTAGTGCTGGAAAATTAAGACAATACTGATCGATCAATTTGTTAATTTTATCGCCACGTCATTTTAAACAATTAATTTATATTCTTCCATCCTAATATAATACTTCTAAACTATTTCATTTACTTAGCTTATACAACCAAATGTTTGGACAGCAAATAAAATGCAAATATATTTAATCCAAGATAATTTTCATTATGCTAAAACAAGTAGCATTTATCATATGAGCAAGCAATTAATTTGGCAATTCTTTGTCAAGCACTGCAATAAGTTCCATGCATAAATGCCACTTAAAACCTCACTGTGCAAAAATAAAAAATTAAAATATGTCATCCTTGTCTATACGCGCTGTCTAATACATGTATGAATGTATAGAACAAATCTGAACTGTAGGTGCCTAAGTGACATGGGGTAAGGTGCGATTGGCCATCACTGAAACGTGAGAATCTGGCATTGGAATAAGCTGGTCGGGTGTACTGTATCTGGGCTCAAATGCATATAGGATGGTCCATCACACACTGAAAACATGACCAGAAAATAAGGAGAAATGGTGTTCTCCAGATGAACAATATACAATTTTTTATGTGATATCCATGTTTTGTTGCACGTTAAGATGTTTTTGCAGGAAACATGTTCAAAATATGTTTTAATTATTTAAGAAAATATGGCAAAATTACAAAAGGAAAAATGCATCACTTTCACCATAGTTCGTCTGTGTTTCTCAGCCTAACGCTAGTAACATATTACCCCAGCAGGTAAATACAGTACTTCCTTCAGTGTTTTGATAATAAAGACTCTTTTGCTGCTGTTGTCGTGCAAAACATTTAAATTGAGTTATTTCTGTGTGCATAATATACATCGAATTAAAAGGTACCTCAAAGCTAGAATCAATATACAAAAACTAGATGGTGGTTGAAAAAACAGTGGAATGGTTCAGGTACATGGCTAAAGACCAGAAAGTTTCAGCAAAGTTCAAGCCCCAATACCACCAACTTGCCACTGTTGGGTGCGAGAGCAAGTCCCTTAACACATAATTGCTTTAAAATGTTGTCCCATTGTAATTGTAAATCGCTTTGGATTAAGTCATCTGGTAAATGGAAATGGAAATTAAACCAGCTGTAGTATCATCTTGAATAAAAATCGTTTTTTTGATATAGCTTGATTTGTGTGAAAAATAATCTAAACTGTTTTTTGTCTGTCATTAAAATTGTGGGTAATATTCAATGTTACATATCCAACATGCTGGAGAATTTACTTTTATTCTCTCTCACTCTCTGTTCTCTGTCAAGCACATGTAGACATACACACACAATGAGTGAGTGAGTGAGTGAGTGAGTGAGTGAGTGAGTGAGTGAGTGCAACCCAGTTGGATATAATTCCCTTCCACTTTTTCAACACTTGAAAATATACCATTTGTGGCAGCTTGAATAGCTTCAGGCATGAATACATAGGTGAATGCATGTTGACCTATGATGAAATGTTTTGGTCTAGTGCTAAATCCAGTGGTGAAACAGTCACTTAATATAGACCACTATCAATGGGGTTCGAGGTGCTCTTGAGGTGCTATTAACTGGTCTGTTTCTGAGATGATTGGCTTATGATTATTAAATGATTATTTAAGACTCACCAAGACCAAAACAGCAGTTGATATGAAATAAAATACTCCATTGTAAGTGACCATCCATGTGATGTTCCTATTCATTTCATAAAACATGCAAAGGCTTTATTAAAAATTGGCTGCACCCACGTATTAGACATTAGTTTTGTGAAATATGGCTTTTTGATGTGAACCGGATTCTTCAGCTCTTTTTCGTCAAGCGAACGTTCAAAAACAAAGCTCGTCGTTCTTTTTACAGGCAGCAGGAACCCCTAAATTCATGTAATATTTTAATATGAATGTAATGTAGAATTATTATCAATGATAAACAATTATGTATGTTTTTTTTACTTTACTTTAAATTCAAATTCGTGTCTAATTCAAATAAATGAAAAAATAGATTTATTTTAAAAGTATACACCTAGAAAATAATTGTTTGAAAATTGTTTCAAATAACGACAGTTCGTGTCTGTTGTATGTAGCTAAACTGGGCGTTAAGCATAAGAGAAAACTATTTTACCATTTTAAGCAACGTTTTAAAATAATTGTTGTTTTTTGCCGACGAAAGTGCGACTCAGTCCTTTTCAGGAACTTTGCGCGCGGATGAAAATGTTTTCTCAGGTTCCAAGTCACGTTCTGGAGGCGTAGCTGCGTCAGAGGGGCGAAATCTCGCGCGAAAGATTCCCGGTTACTAGTGGGAACGAGAGTTTGATTCAAAGTAAACCCCGGTGAGATGTACCTAGTGTTTAATGATATCAGATGTGAAGTTTGGTGAGTTATTGAAAACATGTAGATTCATTTATCACTTGTCTGCATTTACCGAGTCTAGAGGCACTGTTATATGTGCTAATATTAAGATTTCATGCTTAGCATTTACGATAACCGCAAGATGTCAGCCTACGCATGAGTTTTAGCTAATGAGCTAACAACGGTAACGTCTGTGTAGATTATCTCTATACACAAAGCGCAAATATAAAACACTTTATACGTTGAAATCTACCAGCTGTAAAGGGAAGTTGTTCGCGTAGGTTTAACAATGGTTGCCTGTCAAATTAAATAACATGAGTCACTTGCTACTCTGGCACCTGTTGAATTTAGAGAACTATTTCTTACAAATAGAGAATTTGAAAGAGGAAAGGTTTAAATTATATTTATTTATTTGTGTCTATATATAAAAGCGTGCTTTTCGTGCTTAAGCTACTTTTAAGTATTATAATAGGTGTAGTAATTTATTTATTAATCACTTAATTTATAGTAGTTGAGAAAACAATCATTAAATAATAAAGTAATTCGACGGGTATGCTTATTGAACTACAATACTTCGTTACGTAAGCGGAAGTTGTGTATAGGGTTGGCAACCCAAGTTGCCCAAAACGTTCTGTGTGACTTGACAACTCTTACACGTTTAAACATCTAAAGTCTTGTAAACTAAGTCTAAGTTTACTTGACTTAAATCTAAGTCAATTTAAGTTTGTAATCTTCATTAAATGTGTTGGCTGTTTTAAGTTTAGTGTTAGTTCTGTTAGGTTTAATATTTGTTTGCAACTTTTAAATTAAAGAATTGTGTTTTTATAAATGTCTTTTATTTTGTTTTGTATAAAGGCAGATTCATTGTGCTACTGCTTGATGCATGACAACGTATCCTGTCTTTTTTTTATAGTTCTGTGTTTATGTGCATCGAGAAGTAATTTACTAGCACAACATTGGAGGGCATTGAGTTTGTGAGGGTTTTGTTGTGTTTGTGTTTACTTTCTGAGAAGACTATGAATAAGTGGTCATTGTAGATTTTAGTTAATTGATATTGAACAATGAAAGTTGGAATTTAAACGAAACATAGTAAATGTCAAGGCACCGCCATATACACAGAGGGAATACTTTAACTACAAACTTGCACACTTTACACTCTGTGTTGTTACTCTTTCTGGTCTGCATAGTTTTGATGCATAGTTTTCGAGGTACACAACAGTTTATGCAGAGGCCAAAAAGAGTTGTCCTTTTGACATTAAATACCTAATGGTGACCTAAACATGTATTTAAAGCATTGTAAACAACAACTTCATTTATTGAACTGATTGTGTGTGATGTGATGGTTGATCTTAGTTCATGTGGCTCATTAGTTTTAACACTAGTACTATTGTAACAAAAAAAATTACAATCTTAAACAACCGATTTGAATTGTTAATTATTTATTTGAATGGCATCTGAGTGCTCTCATCATAATCAAGACATTTTCAAAAGCGGCACTAGCATACAGCACTAATAGCAGACTAATAAGTGAAAAGCTCCTATGAAAAATCGCCTGTTCCAGGTGTAGAGTTTGCATGTACTCCATGAGAATGTGTTTTGTCCCACTGTCGAAAGGCATGCGTATGAGGTGAATTGGAAATACAAAGTTGTCAGTGGCTGTTTGCTGTTGCTACTATCTGAACTAAAAAATCATTGTAACTAGTAACTAAATGGAACATTTAGTGTGAAACATAATGTTAATGTTGTGGTACATAATGTTAAAATCTTAATAATTCAATTGCTTATTTACCCTTGTCAGGAATGTTGCCCTGACCAGGATCCTAAAATGTGTACGATTGTGTTTTTTGTGTGTTTGTTTTTTCAGATAATTTTAAGGTGTTTTTTTTTTACTTCTGCGAATGGAGAAAGGCTTGCAGCCTGTCTTGAAGATGAAGGTAGACGAACTCTTCCTAAATTGGTTGAGCGAGCCAAATGTTCAGGAAATGCTAGAAGTCTACCTCGGGAAGATAAAAAATGGAGATAAACTAGATTGTGTACAAGAGAGTCATAAGTTTCCTGAAAACACAACACATAATGTGCCTGAAAGAACTTCTGCTTCACGCAGCCCACCTTCTGGCACACTGCCATCTAGAAGTGGCAATACTAACAAAGTGAGTCCAAACAATAGAGCACTGCGACGCTCTACCAGCATTAAAAAGGTAAAACAACTGCACTTTGACTAAACTGATTGAATTGTGTTTTTCATAGAATTCTTTATAGATCTTATTTCTAGACAAAAGTTAGCTGCAAGCATTAATGCTATAAAGGCAACATATTATGCAAAGTTCTTTTTTGTTTGTTTTTATATTTTTACGTGGGCCTCTACTGCTCCTATAAACACTTAAAATTTGATAAATCCCAACCTCTTGCAATTTTGCAATTTATTAAATATTTTTGTATCGGGCGGAAATGGCTGTTTTGACTTTTCGTGGTATTATGAGGTAATTACTATGTTAGGTCAGCAGATGCTGAATTACATTATGCGAAGAGATCACTAACTTTCTGCAGTCAATCACTATAGATCTCTAAACTTCATGGTGCCTTTTCTGTCATTTTGCATTGTAAAAGTAAAAGGGTTGCAGTTGATTTGGGGCATGGTCTGGGGTATGAATTGCTACATTAAAGCATTTTACATTTACAGATTACTGGGATCATTGTTGTCTGGGTGATAAATTTTAATGGTGAGCGTGTCTGTTGAGATCTCAGGAATGCAGACTTTTTATCAGGCAACTATATTTGTTTGAAGCTAATTACATTTTGAGAATTTTTATAATTGCCAAGGCATACATTAGCCTGTAGTGGAAAGAATGAGGAGTATGCTTATTTATAGCAATTGCCCCTGCTTTCAAAGGAAAAGAAAAGATGTTCCTGGATGTGAATGCCTGTAATGTTGGGGTCAGTAAGTCAAACAGGCAGCTGTCCATTTAAGGAGCAAAATAGCTTGTTAATATGTTGGGGGTCATGTAGTCAGTCTGCCTGAAACTACAAGCTTTTTATATTGTTTTATTAGAACTTAAAGTTTATAAACTTATTAAACTTTAAGCTGTTATATTTCACAAAAGTGAAATAAGTTATCTTAAGGTGTTCAGAAGTAAATCAAGGTCATAGACAGATTTAGCACCTTTTGAGAAAAGCTTTTTGTGAAGATGTCTCTGTTTAGAAAAACTTATAACACGACAGAAAACACATGCAGGATGAAATTGGTTAAAATTAAATGTAAACAACTTTAATTAATATGAAATACTAATTCCTATACTTCTGATAGAAAGAATAAAGTTAAATTTTTAAAGCGTAGCATTGTTTTTGCTCTTAGATCGCCATTAAAGTGCTTTCTATCAGTCTAGACAACATTATAACATGCATTATTTTCAGATATTAAACTATAAAATGACTTGATTATGGATTTTGAAATGGATAAAAACACTTATTAAAAACTTGCTACATGGGAAAGCACAGCAATACAAACACAAATTTCATTATTTTAAAGTACTCTCTCATCTACTGACTGGCCACAGACTGTTTGATAAGTCTGGTATATATTGTCTAAAGTTCTTAAAACAATCTGATGTAGTTCTGCACAGACTACTCTGTAAACACTGAGTGAATCCTTGTGTAATTTAGTGGGTGGGGCTCTGATGGGGGTTAGGCAGGTGATTGGTGGTACCTGGGATAAAAATGTGCAAATCATTTCATTTCTGGAAGTTAAAACAGCTAAATTTTCCTGATCTCAAACTGGCTGGATGGAATTTATTCTAAATTGGTGTGTTTATAGGAGCCGTAGAGACCCATATAGAAAACGAGAAATGTTACAGGATGGGGGCCAATAGAAGTGAATTAGCTGATGGAGATGTTAGAGGATGGAGGTCAGTAGATGTGATTGAGCTGACTGAGATGTTACAGTAACGTCCTTGTATCCATATAGCTTACTACCTTGTAGATTTTCCTATATTACTACTTGGCCTACACACACTTCCTGTCAATCTTACTGCTTCTTTTCACGTGCCTGGAGATCTCAGTAGTGGTGGCCAAGTAGCTACAATAAGGTAGACGATTCCAAACTTACTTTAGACATTCTGTGAAATATTGTAAATGTTTAAATAACCCATTCACCATGTATCATTATTTCTATAGACCTTAGAAGAAAATATATTTCAATAAGAATAGCAAGCACTTAGTTTTGGCAATGTGTTTGTATAATTTGCATAAATGTGCAGAAACTCATTAAAGTGCAGTGAGTTACTTCCAGGCTTGCTAGTATAAAATACTGTGTAATAATGTTCAAGTACGTTATTAGTTATCATGTAGATAATGAAGGTTAATGAAGTTTCAGGTTAAACATCATCTCCTTCCTTTATCCTGGAGCCATTAAGTCACGGAACAATTTGAACAAATTGATTATAGGTTTATTAGTGCACAACTCTAACATTGTGGTCCTGGAGCGCCCCAGTGCTGAAAAGCTGTTTTCCTTCAAGTTCTTAATTAAGTTTTTTCATTACTTAATTACCAATCCCTTCATTAGTTAAATGTGGCATATTAAGACAAAGTTGCACTGCTGTGGCCCTACAGGTCATGAGCTGGAAAACAAACTGTAACACAGACTTTTTATATACTCTGTACATTATAACCAGTATCCTGCAATAAGTTCAGAATTATCATGCAGGTGCTATTGCCAATGTTTGGAACACACAAATGTCAGTAAAAGTAATAATTATTATTACTTTTTGTTATTTACATGATGCCTAAACATTTATTCTCATATTTCTATTGGGAAAAGTCAAGGTCAACAAATAATTTACAGTTCACAATAATTACTAAAAAGAATACATAATAAAATCAATAAAGAAATATATTTTATGCTGCATCAGTGATTGCCAACAAGAGATAATTTTTTACCTGAAAACAACTTTATGCAAGAAACTGTCAATAGGGTTTAAGCTGGCTGCGCCAGCAGGCCTTTGTGCAATCTGGTCATCAGCAAACCTTTTTAAGCTATCACTGGTGTCGTGCATGAAACGGAGCATTGTCAAGCATTAATGAGTGTTTTTCTTACCATGATCATTTCACTAGGGCAAGAACTGCTGCTCTAAAAAGGTATCTGCTACAATATCTGAGTAAATTTTTACTTTAAGACCAATAAGTACCTCAGTGATTCTGGCCCAGAACCACCGCCTTGTCGACGCTAGCATCACATTAGCCTTCCATGATCCAGTCACTAGCACATACATATAATGTTGCACGATAGCACATTGTTCAGTATTTTTGTTCAGTATAGTCATTGTTTTCATTTAGGACACATTTCTTATATCATCAACATCAAGTCCGTCATTGTCTTTATTTGTCCCAATTTGCAGGCTTCATATTTTCTCTTCTTTTTTACTGATTAACATAGTAGGTCTTTTTGCAGCCTAATTTCAGATTTTTCGGTGGTCCTGAGCTTTAAGATTACAAAACAGAAACCCTTTTACTGTGTAATGATAATGTTGAATTTTCTGAAGAAAAAATGTTTTTGTTACAGAACAAAAAAATAAAGTAAAAGTAAAAAAAAAAACAGAAATGTGTGAAAGCAGTAATATCTTGGTTATTGCTTATTTCTAAGCTTTTACGTAATTATGAACACCAACAACTTTCACCGAACACATGACTACAACAGTAAAGTTAAGTTAGGGAACCTATGCTTAACTAATTGGGTTTCTTTTAGGGATGGATTTAAACCAGCTCTACTGATACATACAAAAATATTTTTACATGTAGTCCAAAATATACAGATGCGTAATAATTCTGAACACAGTCATGCAGAAAAGTCCAAAGTAGCATGTCTGTTGCTGTAATTACAACTAAAGCCCTACATAATTCACTACAGTAAAAGTCTAATGGATTGTGAGATGAGCTGATGCAAGCAACATTGGCTGTTTTCTGTGTAATTGTGTTGAGTGATTTGCATAGCATGTGAAATATGAGGTAAAATACGAGGCTGTCATAGCAATCATATTCCAAAACAGACTTTTCTGTAATGCTGACAATAGTTTGTTTGTTTCTGTAGTCAGTGCTTTTCCATGCACATGATTATTCCTGTCTCGCAAGATTTGTGTGATTTTGAACACATCTTTTAGAATTAAATGGTTGCTAAAAGTTAAATGTGTTTTTTTAGTATATTGTCTGCATATGATGGGCTAGGATACACTGAATCATCAGCTAGTAGTTAATCCAAGTACACTACAGCCTTGTTTATGTTTTGGTGCTTCCGATATCTTGTTGAGTTCACTAGTCTTATGTCACTCTCATCACAGGTTATTTTCATTCTGTAGTGGTCAGTGTTTATGGAGAGTGAACCAAGAGAAGAACAGCGGTAAACTGGTGGCAGGGTCACTGGTAGCTAAGACTCAATGATGCATGTTGAGAGTGAAGGTAGTTCAATCCAAAAGATCAGCTATTTTAGCACTAATTTCAGATGATTTTTCTGATGCTGGTTCTAGAACAGGTGTTAGAATACTCGGTACATTACTAAATGTTTTGTGTGGCCAATCAAGTAGTAAAATCACACCACTTTCATTGCAGATGGTAAAGGTCTAATTAATATGCTAATTAACATCTGAACAGACCACATACAGCACAATTTTTTCTATGTTGATTATAAATAAATCTGTAATATGGACTTGAAATAGCGTTCCAGCATTCAGATAATCTTCTATATTATCTTTTGTAAAGTTGCTTGGAGACAATGTCTATTGGAAAAAGCGCTATATAAATAATGTTGACTATATTAATCACCTGTATAAATGGGCTGGAAGTTTTTTCTTATTTGTATTTTTTTACAGCTAATGTCCATCCCTACTTTGGACCTTCATAATTAGTTATTCTTTGCTTAGAAGGGTGCCAATTAATTAAATAATATTATATATAATATTATATTTAATCTTTTTTACAAAGTATTAAAATGGATTTCAGGACTTTAGCCTTTTTATTCCCTAATCTTTGTGCAGATTAGACATTAAGTTTTGTATGGAAATTTGGCAGCTGTCCATTTTTCTTTGGACGAGCAGCTGCCTCTTACACAAATCACTAACTTGTTCTGTTAGTACCAGCTTACTTGAACAGAAGAGAGTTCTTTTATACATGATGCATAGTGGCTGGACAGTGTCATGAGGGTACACAAATACTATTGAGAAACAGTTTCATTAGTTTACATTCTTCGTTTTTTTATACTGGTATTAACTGTTTCATTTAGATTACATTCAGACAACAACCACATCTTTTCAAATGTGTACAACATTGTTTCAAGCAAGAGCTTAGTGAATTGGAATTATGATTAAATTCGGACGAAAGCTGTGGCGACTAAAGTTCTGTAAGTGTGGGTGGTGACTTTTATATTCATGTTCCAACAAGAAATCACTGGTTTCTAATGTGTCCAGTTGTTGGCTTTAGAAGTAGGTTTCATTATGTACATATGGTTTGGGGTGTTTGAAATGATAAATGATAATACATTTTTTAAAACATTAAGAACCAAGCTGGATCTTGCCAAATCATTTTGGTCAGTGAGTTATTTTGTGAATTGTAAAGCATATTATGTGATTACTTACTACCACATGACAAAACCTAATCAGTTTGAGATTTGACTTTGTGTTTTATTTGTGCATTTTTAACACGACACGCATTATCAATAGCCGTCCACTTACTACTGGCACTTGCAGCTTCACCAACTCTTAATTATACTCATAAAGGAGTGTAAGGCGTTTTTTTATTGTGCAATGATGTACATTAAAGTTAACCTAAACATTTTCCTAGAGCTTGTTAGATGTGCTTTTGGCTTTTTTGCAAACTGATAATTTGGTTCAGTCCCTCGCGAAAAGTTTTACCATTTACCGTTTTGATAGGCCTCTCGGTCAGTTAGCAATGGCTTTATATTCATATTTGTATTTAAATCTCTTCAAAATGTCATGTGTGCTGCTGTGTGACCTTGTGCCCTGTTGTACACAGCTAAATAGGTTCTAAATAGGCTAAAGTGTTGTTTAGATTCAATAAGTTTCACAGCCATCATGTCTGGGTGTTGCTTCCCCCAATTCCCCAATAAATAGGGCCAGATCAGGTGAAACTTCAATAAAATATATATTTTTTGGAAGTAAATTATTTTATTCTAAAAAGGTTGTACAAATCCACAAAATCAAATATTGGTAAATTAAAAAACTAATTTTGTCTTGATGTTTTAATTTTGAGATTGAAGTTTTTAACTTTTGTACTTAAGCTTATGTTGAGGCTTGTATTTTTGCTCGGCCTTCTTTGATAGCTGTGGAATGCCTACTGGAGAGCTCCCCCTCCACAAACATGCACACACATAGAGACAAGTGCTCTCACTCTATTTCAGCAATAGCTTTGCAGGACAAGGCTGTGTGACCTCTGACGGGCTATGCGGGACAGCAGGCAGGACTGTACACTGCAGCTACTACGGTGCTGAGTGAGGCAGCTGCTGCTAGCCATTAAGTCGACAGAGGAGTGTCCTTTGGTGGGACTGTCAGAGAAGAAAATAATCAGCAACCACAGTGTTCTACTCACTGATTTTGGCTGTCAGCATGAAGATGAAAGAACTTTCCCTTCACCAGGACCCTGACCTAAGGAAGGAGCTGGCACTGTTGGCCCGTGGTTGCGACTTTGTCCTGCCTTCACGCTTCAAGAAAAGACTGCGAGCCTTCCAGCAAGGACAGGCAGGTTATTCTAACTGGAACACTGGCATTTTAGTGGCTGGCTGTGGAATGTAAGGTCTTTGTTTGATGTTAAACAGGTTCTGTTTAATTTGAGCTCCTTCTAAACAATCAGTTTGGTTTGTCTGAACATTTTTAGCATTCCTAAACGTGGAATAGATTAGATGAAATATTTTTGGCTTGAATGCCAACATTTAAAGTAGCAGCTCACTTCTTGGTAGGAGTTGGTTGTTCTCATTTATAGCCATTTATCACTCTGAAGGTTGCTTGTGGACCATTTGGTCACATTGAAAGTGCTGGCTGCAGGTTTGTTTACGGATGTGAATGCAGGTTATTCATGGCCAAAATGTATTTTCAGGTGGCATGTTGTTTCAAGATCTTTTATTGAGTAGGTTTTTGAGCAATAAAGAGCTCCACACAAGTAATTTAACCATAGACACGTCACTAAATTCTTGTAGGTTGTAACTTGTGGTTGGTACTGTTGGTTCCTTTTTACCATTCTGGATGTAGTGACTGATATTAGTTGTAGATGTGAACAATTAATTTATTTATACACTAAAACTATTGGGAAACCCCTTCTGCATATGAATTCCTGTTCACATGTGTAATAGAACCATTATAAAAATGTATATAAAAGTTACGTACATCCAACTTTGTGGCACCAAGTTAGAGAAGGCCTTTTTCTGTTTCAACGTTGCTGTCATTTAGGCTAAACATTGATACAAGGCCTCAATAGATGTAAAGAACAGTGTGGTTTGCACAGAACCCTGATATTAGCACTATTGATCATCTTTGGAATTAATTAATATGTCAATTCAAGACATTTTAGCAACATTACAACATACAGTGAGAAATTTGCAGAAATTCCCACAGATGAACTTCAAAGTCATGTTAGAATCCTTTCGAAAAACATGGCTGCTGCTGTTAGAGTGAAATGGGTCACGTTGGGGTCAGTCTGTTTTACTACCATTTTGTTTTGGATCAAACAACAAGCTGCTCAATATTTGCAGAAATTCCCATAGTTTATATATATATATATATATATATTACACAGTTTATAATATATATATATATATATATATATATAATTCTAATAAATTGTTTTTAATGGAGTAATTTGAATCTTGATATATTAAATAAATATATATTTAATAGATTTTTCATTGTTTTTTTTCATTTGAAACAAATTAGAATAGATCGATGACATTTTTTGCACAAAATAACTTTCACATATAGAGATATTACTGATGATTTTGGTGTCATGGTGGCTTAGTGTAAAACATGACGATAATACTTAAATAAACAAAATAAAACTAATAGAAATAACACCAGTTTCTCATTTTTTCTGGATATGCTGTTAGGAACTACGTCATGTATGCTAATACGTTGTCGTGTGAAATGTTCCCGCTCTGTGTTTATACTTTTTTTTAAAGGCTTTTAATTAATGTAAAATCTCAGACAACTGATTTTTTTACACTGATTACTTTCATAAATTTATAAAATCACTTGATTTTATGCAGACTGACTGTATATACAAAACAGAAACATACAAAATTAGTTCATACAGTGCTAAAACATTAAAATCATTATTTAAAAAAGTTCATATTTGTAATTACATGTTTGTGGTTATCAAATCAGTGTGCCGTTTAGTGGCTATAATGTTTGCACAGAAAACCTTGTTAAATATTTATCTTCATTAACCCTTCTTTTGCTGGGGGAAGGAGTTGCAGCCAGAAAAACCCTGTGGGACTTGTTTACCTTTAACCCTACCGCTTGTCCCATGCACAGTTAAGGAATATAAATCCAGCATTCAAATGGCGAGTATATTTCTAATCTATCAGGTTCTGATGGAGTTGGCCTCCAATTACTGGCCTGTAATTACTACCTGACCTCTATAATACCATACATCACAATACCACAAGTCAAAACTGCACCTTTTTTTCATATAAATATAAAATACAAAATATAATTTACAGGAAGTTCCCATATAGACCTATATGGAAATACACAAACAAGTGATTTCTGCACAAGTCCCCTTTACTAAAGAACAGATTTTATACAATACATCAGTGAGCAAAACACAAGAACACGAAAATGTTTGTGTGTGCACACTTTTATTTTATTGCACATTTTATCAGATTTGCATGCATTTACTTAACAATTGGAAACCTTTGTGCCAAGTTTCCAAACTAGAAACTTTTGCTCATTTGTTGCTCACTCCCATTGAACACATTCAGTGTGAATACAGGTCCCTTATATTAGAATTTCAGCTAAGATAGCCTGTTCTGGTGGTGTATCTATGTGAATCATTTTTGAACAAAGATGGCAACTTCCACAGTAAGCGGTGTCTTTCTAGCTTGAAATTAAAAAGGGAAGTTTACTTTAGTAAACGCTTTTCCAACCAATCAACAGAATCAATCAACAAATCTTTCTCTTATTGGAAAGTTCATGTATGACCATTAACATTTTAATATGGCATTTGTTTTTTTTTATGCAAATCAATTGTTTTTGGCACAGTGTGTGTTTCACATATATTTTGTTTTTTTGCAATTGCATTTCCATTTAACTTATTTGACAATTGCTACTTAGATTATGTGTTACCAGCAGTCTTGACTTCATGTTTAGGCGTGATCATACCTAACATTTACAGTTGGCATGTTATTTTATGCTAGGTCTTACAAGTCCTTGCTGTTTATTTCTGTCTGTCTTGACAGGCTCAGGTAAAGAAAGAGGAGGCAACCCCACCAGCATTAAGTGAAAACATTCCCAAGTTCTATTTCCCTCGAGGCTGTCCCAAAGCTAATGTCAACACTGACAATCTTATTTCCAAGATAGAGAAAATGTTTTCTCAGTTCCATGATGAAAAAGTAACTATAAAGGACATGGGTATGGTTGCCAAGGTAAGCGTGGTTTTTAGTTTGCAGCCTTTATCTACCTAGTTTATTGTTTAACTGTGTCGTTATTAGATTTTAATAAATATTTATAAGCTTATATACATTACTTTTTTATAATTAATAAAAAATATTCTAATTAAATCTTGTAATTAAAAAAATAGATTAATTAATTTGTCTATTCTAACATTGGCAGGAAAAGATGGTTTCACTAACTGACAAACAAAATTATTTAGCTTCTGACTTGAGGTTATATGTATTAAATATTTAAGGGATTTTTTGGCAAAACAAGGTTTTCACAATATCTTAAGCCAAGGTGCAGACTTGACTAGGAATTTGTAGATATATGCATTCTTAAGAACTGACTTGTCTTGGGGATAATTTTAATTGGTGATTTATTTAGAATGTATCAATATTTACTGTATTCTGAGTATATACTGTAATATATATTCAATATATACTGTGTTTACTGAGTTTTTCACCAAACATTGAACAGGCAATTTTTGGTTTTATTACCTCGGGAATAAAATTATGATGAACTTTATAAAATAAATAAAGTACTTTCATTATCTAAAGAGAAATGGTCAAAATAACAATTGTGAATCACTTCATTGTAAATAAAGCATTGTTATATTCCTGAGTATTTTGGTTTTGTTTTGAGTTTTTACAGAATAAACATTGATGTGGTTCAGTAGTGGTCTTTAACAGCTCTTTAACTGTGTTTTGTGTTTTCTCAGGCTTGTGAATGCCCTCTTTATTGGAAGGCCCCATTGTTTTATGCTGCTGGGGGGGACATGAGGGGTTATGTGTCCGTTCACAAGTTTGTAGCAATTTGGAGAAAGTAAGACTATATTGCATTTTAATTTCGTCTCCCACTGACATCAGTAGCTCTCCCTTAATCTTGCATCTTAGTGTGGAGTATTCTGCTGTTCATTTTGCTTTATGAAATAGATATGACACTGCAGGTTTCATTCATTTTTTCCAGTTGAGGTTTAATGTTATGCTAAGTTAGCACCACATTAAAACACTTGCTATGGGTGCGTTTAGCTAGATGACTGATACTATGACCTCTGCTGCTGAGTTAGTGATGTTAGAGAGGATGCACGATACATTCAGGCAAACTGATGTGCTAAAAGTCAGCAAAAAAAGAGAACACAGTAATGATTATTTCTTTTTACACAATGTATTGACATGTGCAACATACTAAAGAAATGGGCTGAGGCAAATTAAGATTCTGATTCAAAGGTTCATTGTTATGTGTACAATGAAAAAGCTGCGTTCCATGTACAATAAAATTCTCGCTTTGCTCTTCTCCAAGAATGCCCTATAAAAGATAAACAAGATAAATACAATGACGAAATATACAATTATAAATATAAAAGTTTTTCTACTCTCTGCTGTTGAATATTATTTACAGCTGTGAGCAAGTGCACGAGTCATATATATATATATATATATATATATGTATAT
>JAOUQU010037007.1:0-17516 GCA_028566735.1 Ammoglanis amapaensis
GTATCCCGGTCTAAATGGTATTTTTAGTCGACTATTAGTCGATTAGTTGGAGTAAATGACGACCACTGGTCGACCAATAAAATCCTTGGTCGTGGACAGCCCTAGTTCTTTCAGAAGAAATGTAGGCATGTTTCCAGCATCATCACCACAATTCATATTCCAGTCTTAGTGATGATAAATGTAATCCCAGTTCTAGCTCATTTACACCAGTTCTTGCGTTAAGCGTGGAATATACACCAGACTGGCATGCCATTATTATCCTCTCTTTTATAATTTACAAACTTTTATCATGTAGTTAAAGTAGTCTCTCTCTTTGTTTGAACGAGCCATCATCAACACCAAGGCACCGACATATACAGGGAGAGACTACTTTAACTACAAACGTGCGCAGGCCGGCTATAGTGCTCTCCCTGGTGGTTTCGATGTGTAGTTAGAAAACGTGGGTGCTGGAAAGTCATGTACAGTATAAACCAACCTTTACAGACTTAAGGACCACCAGACCAAAAATCCCTGTTGCGCAAGCCGATTGTGGTAAGGTCAAATCTTGCGAGGATCCAGACTTGACCAGGAATCGTTATTCTTGGCTGACTGGGGGACTTTTAAACGATGATTTCTAAACGTTTTGATTAAATTGATTAGGGTTTATTATGTGTGTATTATTTGTGTAAATCTTAACCTGTGTGTTGGCTTGGCTACAGGTGTCTCATCCATAGTTGTATATAGTTAAGTTCTACAGCTTTTGTCCACTGTTAACAGTGATTGTTTAAGATATTTTAGCACATTTGTGTAGTTAAATGTACCTTGTAACGTTTCACTGTTAGTAACCTGAACAGCGATGGATCTGCTGGCCGGAGGAGGCGGCCGGGTCGCGGCTGCTTGGCGGGCTGACCGGAGCTCACTCTCGGCGAACTGGAGCTTACACAACAGCGCCTCCATCTCCATCTGTCTGCGGGAAATCTCCGCTCGCAACAGCGCCGAATCTTTATCGATGATTTTAGTCATTTCCAGCAGCGCGCACTTCGCAAAACGGTCTAAAACCGCCGCTAACTGAGAATGAACGTCCACCGACATCCTTCAACCCCAGGAGACGAACACACACGACGACCTGAGAGGAATATCAAAATAAAGCGATTAAAAAACCCTCGTACTAGTCTGTAGTACGCACCGGGTCTTTTAAAATTACGGGGACAGACTATAAATGGCACCAAACCCAATTAAAATTATTATTTAAACGTATTTTAGTTCTCGTGATTCACAAACCGCTCAATGTTTACTTAGTTTCCACAAAGCACTCGGAGTCGGTTCCTGACTCAGTGACGTCACACGCCTCCAATAGGTCGTCCAGGACTTTTATTTCACCGAAATCAAAATGCCAACAACGACAACAACAAATTATGTAAACAACGTAAAACTCAGTTTATTTATTCATTAAATATGATAGAACAGTGTCCAGGACGGGTAAAATCTTCATGGGGTTCATAAGAAGTGTTTCATCTGGAGGGCCCCAAACTTAGTGACTGTGTGTTATTTATTTTTTTAGCTTATAACGTCATGTTTTACAGATCAAAAACAATCTTGGATAATTTTGTGTCTCCGTAGAAACAGATTAGTTGTACGTCTCTGTGAGTGGTCACTTTGTATGAAACAACAATTATCTTGTATAAGAACTTTATTTTGTACTTTCATATATACACAGTGAAATTTCAGAATCCATTATTGTAAAGATACAGATGTGTGCGTATAATGTGATTGTTTTATTAATGCTGCAATTGAGGCAATATTGTATTTAGTTCTTTTATTTTTTATTTTTCTAATCAATACAGATGTCACTAAAATATGTAGGGTGTACAGAGCCAAATATACAGTTAAAGGTATACAATAAAAAATAAAAGTAAAATTCTGCATATAGCATTGTGAAAAAATAAAATGACAAATCTTGTTAGCAAAATTTTAGATAAAAAATTTAGATCGTAAACTGCCAATAGTTCTTTTCGTCTATAAACATATTTTACATCTTCTCAGACCATGAACAACCTTCGTTGAAACTGCCAGATTTGGCGTTCTTGCACTTTTTATTTTATTTTATTTTAATTTGATCTGACAGAGAATTTTTTTTTGCTTTTATTCCTTTTGGGAAAACGTTATCAACTTTTTTAATGTCAGTTAATTTCTCTCACCCTCGTCTTTCTGTCTCTGTTTCAGTCCCTCGTTTGGCTCAAACCTTTCTACCTGTAAATCCAGGAGTCTGTCTTTTTCTAACAATTCCTTCTCCCTGCAGAGTTTCCCCGTGGCTCTTGCGACAGCCTCATCGAAACACATACTAACCGCACTGGCTTTTTTGATTTCTTTGTCCGTCTCCTTCAGGACGTCTTTTCTCAAACTCCCGCCATCCCAGGTTAATCGTCTTTGTTTAGGATCTTCTTTCTCGTTTTTTTGCTCTTTGCCAGTACCGTGAACTGCTGGTGTTTCTATTTGCTGCTTTTTTGGTTGATCCGCCATGTCTTGTTGTGGCTGCTCAGTATTTGTCATTTCTACTGTCTGTGCATCATGATTTTGCCTGGTATTTACTTGATGCGACATTTTTAGATTGGCAATTCTATCCATCCCATAATTATCTTTCTTTATCTTTTGCTTTGTGTCGTTTTGCTGGAACTGTTGTTTAAAAGCGGTGATTTTTGAATGCTGTGGTTTGGGAGGTACTACAGGAACTGCTTTAACTTGGTAAATTTTAGGTTTAGATGTTATCAGCGATCTTCCAACACCTAGCCCAATGTCTACTCCAATGTCATTTTCTATTTCTTCAATTCTGTCAAACTTCATTGGCTCTTCGGTGTCTGCAGGTTTGTCTTCAGTGACCTTTTCGTCTGAATGAAAATCATCCTCGTCTTCTTCATAAACGGTTGAATCATTTATTTCTGTAACTCCATCATCACTTACAGAATCAGTTCTCTCTACTTTGTCATCTATCGCCATGTCTTGTTTACCATCGTCGTCCTGATACAACTGTTCGTTGTGTTCCTGATATTTTTCTGTATGTGCCTCAACATGCTGTTTTTCATCAATGTTATCTATTTTTATCATCTCTATACCCTCTTCACTTTCATCTTCTTTTTCATGACTACAAAACACCCCTCCTGAATCACTTTTATCACTAACTTCCATCACAATACCTTCTGCTATAACGTTCAACTCTACGTCATCGTGAACATCCACTAGTACGGAATCTGTGCTGTTCACAACTGTGATCTCATTCTCGGCCATATCAAAAGATCCTTCAGGACTCTCCTGTTGATGATCCGAGATGGTTTCATCCTCTTCGATAAAAGGTTGATCACTGTGGCAGGAAATATCAACGTTGGCAAGTTCCAGGAAAGCAAATGTAATATCTGGACAAAAAGAGTTCTCTTGGGGTTCGGTCTCTATGGAATGGCTTTCTTCTTGGCTGTAAACACAAAGCAGGTTAAATTTACAGTTAAATTGATCTGATACCTTCTTTTATTAATCTGCTAGGATGCACAAACCAGAGCCTGGATAAATAGGGAGGTTGTGACAGAAAGGACATCCGTTTTTTTAATAACATTACATTTTTATGTAGCAAAATAAAGTTGAAGCCACTGACCTGAATAAAAGTGCGTCTTCTTTGCTGTCAACAATTTCCAGACCTTCACGTTCTTCTTGTATCATTTCTTCTTCATCCCATAATTCATCTGCTGCTCTATCTTCTCCATCCTTCCCATCAGTATTCTTCTCCACATTTAAACACTCTGCGTCTAAAGAAAGTGAACTCAAGTCCTCTTCATCCAGACTCTGTACATGGGAGTCTATTTCCAGTTGATTTTCAAAGAGTTCAGATGATTCTACAGAGGTGAGATCTTCTGAGATGTTCTGTGGAAGCTCTGGTGTGGGCACCTGATTTAGGAAATCGGTCTCATCTGTGCCCGATAACATGATAGTTGGGGTACATGTCCATTTTAAAGCATGGAAGTGACTTGAGGACGGGAGACTTTTAATAAACATGTCCTCATACTCACTTTTGTCAGATTCACTGCCATCCTCATCGGGTCCTGAGTAATCATCCTCGTCGGACGAGAAACCTGGGATCGGCAGGAACGGACATGATTTGTAAGGGAGGCTGTGTGATTTTCCTGTCTGCAGTCTCGGTGAGTGTCTGGGTTTTTCTTTACACAGATGACTGAGTGTTGCTGGATAAACCTGGGATGGACTCTGCTTATCATCATCATCCTCTTCATCTTCGAAAGCAGGCGGCTCCACGGAGAATTCATTTACCTGAAAATTACCAGAGAAAACTTTGTACGTTGTTTTTTTAAAACCTATAACGCCATTTTATGCACCTTTGAACGATAAAACGATAAAGTTTGGAGTTATAATATTTACCTGGTTTGACACAGAAGTGTCCATCAGATCCAGGAATCCAAAAGTGTCTTGAAAATCCAGAGGAAGGTCCTGTTCTGGATACGCTACATCTAGTGACAGTGGAGAAAGGTCCCTGGCTTCTGAAGGTGGTGGCGGTTCTATTGGCCTCATGACTGAAAGAACAGGAAGGGAGGCTTGTTTTAAATACTGTTAATTCCATAATTATGGCAATAATATATACAGGAAACATTTTCATACTTCTAGGTAAGGCTCGCTAACGTACGACCTATGCATGCACAATGTTCGTCTAGCTAAATGTTTTCACGTTTTTAGTGGTAAACGATAGAAACAGTTAAAAATAGTGTCAACTTTAAGCCCAAGTTATTACATTTGAGCGGCAAGGTATATAAAACAATTAGTTATATCTTCTAAATGCATATCGAGATGTCAGAGTTCTACATCAGTGTTTAACTGAAGTTTCTAGCTGAGAAATATCTACATATAATTTCAATAATTTGATCAAAGATGTGAAATCAAATACACTTTATATTTCAAGAAGTAAAAACGCAATCTGATTATGAATTATGACATAGATATATAATATTAAACTGCATTTCTCAACAACAGTCTTGAGGACGACCCTTATAGATCACAATCTAGACCTAAAGAGAGAATCAACTTCATTAGATGTTCAGGTTCTTAAATGAATCCGAACACTATCAAGTGGATCTCGTAAATCAGTGTCTCCAAATGATGTTCAGTATCGGATTCTTATTTATTTACTACAGACTACAATAAAGATGATCTTTTGAAAACCACATTTCACAACTTCAAGTCATTTACACAATTACTTGTTAATCTTACCCATGTAGTCTCCATCGCCGAAGGAAGGTCTGAATGAAATCTCTTGTTTCTCATCTTTACACTCGTCCTCACTTACAAACTCTTCCTCCCTGTCTTCTTCTCTGGACTCCCTCTTCTCATCGGGCAAATCCTCCACCTCTTTTTCATTCCCATCCTCTTCCTTTGCATCTTCTGTCTCTTCGACGTCTGTATTATTATTTTTTATTTCCTCCAGATTCTCTGTTATTTTATCAGCTGCTTCTTCCGCTTCTTCTTCATCCTTCTCCTGCATTATCGTCTTTAGCTGAATCCCCTCGGCCAGCTGTTCCTCCTCAACTCTGCCCCCATGGAGGACCCCTAGTGCCAGTCCCGATGTTATATGCAGAGGAACGGTCACTGAAAACGGTCCAGAAATGTGCATTCCCGCTCGACGTTCGGCCTTGCTGGGAGAAACGTGTGGAACGGACGGTGATCTGTCTCCGACGGGAGCGGTTCCAGTGTCCAGGTTCTTGTAGGTGCCTTGGGCCCCGGTTCCCCCACTGACCACACTCACACTAGCCCCACCTGTGCGCCTGTATGTGACGGCATAGCCACTAGACACATTGCCTTTCCCAGGAGCCGCCCCGTCTGCATTACCAGGCATCACTGCGACAGGAGACAGGTGAGTGCCAGGATGTTGTGAATCTAAAAAGATGTATTAAATTATTTGTTAGTGTAAGAAGGATGTTGGGATTAATGTTGGGATTAATGTTAGGATATTGGGATTAATACCTTCATGTGTGTATAGTCCTGAGCTCAATGAGTCCATACTCTTAGCAGGTCTCAGAGAGTTCTGATCTTTTTCTGTAAGGTTGTGGGTTGGTAAAAACAGACATTAGTAATGACAAAGTGTTGGAATAGGGAAAAATTGCGTTGGGTAAGAAGTCTAACGACCAGTATATAAGTAAAACAAATATACAAAAAAGCATTAAATAGTTCAAATAGTTAAATAGTAAATGATATAAATGGATTTGAACATCTTAAAGTTTTACCCTTGGGTGCATATTTGTTCTTCTTGCGAGGATCCTGGAGTCTCCCACCCAAATTAAAGATGGATTTCCATTTTCTGCCTTTTAATGATCCTTTTTTCCTGTGTTCAGTCGTAGAATTAGATTTGGCTTGTTACTAAACATGTTATAGTATCAAGAAGCTGAGCATCACAACCACGGCCCTCCAAATTTGGAGAAATTCTACAAAATCTTTCATACTTGCATGGAATAGGATTTATTGTTACTTAACTGTAACAGTCGAATGCAACATTACACAATGTTATTGGCAAACCGCACAATCAGGTGTGTTGTAACTGTGTGACTTAAATGATCCGGTTTTAAGCTAAACAAATGTCACAGTTTAATTCAAACATATTTGTTTAATGTTATAATTACATAACTTGTTCTTTTTAATTTGTATTCTGTAATGGTGCTAGAAAGTTCACTTTAGGGCATCACATCCACTCACCCTACATCCAAGAACACAATCCCAACACATGGCATATTAACTCTATAAAAACTTAAAGTTAATTACATGTCTGTATATGTTGCTAACATTAAACAGCAGTTAAATCTATCTATAATGTCTGATATATTTCTTTTTCGTGGTGTTGTTCATCCACCAGTTACACAAACGATTCATCTCATTTTCATGATGTTAAACCGGTGCTAAGCTATACTATAAAAATACTACAAAAAAAGTGTTACGAACAATAAAGCGAGCATCACACACACAGATATCTCTTTGTTATTTGAAAACATTTAAGGAAATGAGAAAGAATGTAAAATTCCTTTTTATCAGAAAGGATAAGGGTTCCGTTTCGTTCTTACTTGTCTGTGCCATCAATGATGGCGTGGTACGGTTTCATCTGCAGAGGCCCGTCTCCGGGACTCATGTTGCCTGGACAATGAAAGGGGATGGCTTTAAAAAAATCTGGCTGACCAGGCTGAGAAGTAGGTGAAGGCAGAGACTTCCGGCGTTCTCTTGTCCACCCTGCGATGATGTGATAAAGGTATAAATACAATTAATACTCATATAGCACAAATCATTTAATTCAAATTGAAACTGTGGTCTGAATCGATCAAAGGGATGCAGGCTCCAAGTAGATTGCTGCATCCTTTTGGAACTGATTTAGATAAAGACACAGACACGATGTGAGCATCAATGGAAAGGTGAGGAATCGTAAGTGAATGGGTTCGGGACCTGATTCAGAGTCTGATTCAGGGAACAGCTGAGGAACGTGTGTCAGAATAAATTCCACCACGATGGATTGGACCCGCACTTCCATGAACGCAGCAGTGCCGTTAAAACCAGACGCCTCGATGTCTTTTGACCTGCAGTAAATGATATTATGTATTTAATACAGATCGCTGACACCTCCACCCGGGGCTGTAAATTCGACACATACACACCTGAGGAGATTAGGAGCCCAAACAATAGCAAGGTTCCTGGCATGCATGTTGGTCTGAGAGGAGAATGTGCTCATCCGGACTAAATGTCTCATTAAAAATTCCAGAGTCCTGCAGAAAAGACATGGATAATAGAATTATTAGGGACGATGTAGTCTAATGGAGGTTCAAATCCAGGCTCTGCTACATGGCCACCTTGAGCTAAAGCCTTAATATACATCTGTACATGTGTAATAACAAATAAATGTGTTAAATTCATTCTATTCTACATTCCCTACATATTCTTGAGCAAAGCACCAAACCAGTACTTGTTCCCCAGGCAATGTGGCTAGGTCTGCCCATCGTATCGTGCCCCTAGTGTGTGCTCATTAGTGTGTGTAAATGTGCACAGATTGGATTAAATCTGGAGCACTAATGTGGGAAAAAAGTCGTTCTAACTTAAATTCTAAACAAGGTGACTTGTTTACCGGTAGTGGGGCGAGGGCAGCTCTTTGAGCACCTCCTTAATCTTCACCAGTCTCTCATCTTCTAGCTGAACGGCCACTGCTTCCTAAAATCAGAATACAAAAGAAAATTAGAGTAACGTGTAATTTTATTCAGTTAATATGAGTTCATTTCCACTTCCGGAAACAAGCATAATTTTTTCCATCTTACCTCAATTCTAACAATCATTAGCATTATTCTTAATAAATAATAAATATACAACAGTCAGTATCTGTCTCATAGTTGTTGTGCACCAAAAATGAAGTTTGAAATAATACCCACAGCAAAGTGGTCATATAGCTGGTAGGTGAGCAGCGGGTTGGGCAGCTCTCTGAAGTACGCCTTACAGAGCGAGCTGACACAATGAATGTCCTGCAGATACACATCCTTATAGAGTTCAGGGGTCGCCTCCGTGTCGAACTCCGACCTGAGAGACGAAACATGAACAAAATTCACTTTTTACATTCTTTTTTATTTCCACTTGGGTCCTTAAAAACACTTTGAGTTACTCCAACACTCGGATTCAAGTCATCCATTCATTTTGTATACATCTTCGGGACAGTTTAGCTTAATAGGTAGAGCTAGAACATTTGGGGTTCACAGCTACTGTTGGACCCTTGAGCAAGACCCTGTCTGGTCAAGGGATGCCGTAATGCCCTGTAATAGTGCTCTGACCCCAACTTCCAAGTTTTGTTGTATTGTACATTGTACAATGTGTAATAACAAATATTTAATTAATCCTGTATCTTTTGTACTTGTACGGCACTTTAAACAACAAAATATTGTTGTTGTTATTATTATTATTTAGGTCTTCTCAAATTCTGCTTGCTAGACTGGTAGCAGAGGCGATATTCAAACGTTCTACACACCTTAGTTTTTGTGTGTTGGACGACACCCCTGACAGCCGGTAGATCCCATCTACGACTCCGTGCTCTTCAATAAATTCACTGCAGCTTCGCAAAACCTGTGGGACTGTAAACGATGGATTAATATATTATAGAGACTAGTAAAGAGTTACTAAGTCAAGTCAATATGGTTTGTAAAGCGCGTTTTACAATACACATTGTCACCAAGCAGCTTTACAAAACTAAGGACCTCCAAATACCAAATATAAGAACGGAAAGAAAAGAAAAAAGCTGAGCAAGCCTATGGCGACTGTGGCATGAAAAAACACCTTGAAAAAAATATAGCAAGAAACCTTAGAGGTTCCAGACTGCAGAGCCCAAAATAAATAAATAAATAAATAAATAAATAAAATGCTATATTATGACAGACGAGTACTCACTTTCTTGATTGGTCGTGGCTAAATGCTCTGTTAGGTCACAGCCGAACACTTTATCCTTATTACCACATTTTTTTCGTCCTCTTTTCATCTTGTAGCCTTTGTGTGTCTTTGTGTGTGTGTGTGTGTGTGTGTGTGTGTGTGTGTGTTCTAGAGGGATGTATCTCCTAAATCAACCATGATAGGAGTCGAATTGTAATTGTGCAGAATGAATTGTTTCAGGGATGCTACATTCTGTTACGGTGCATTGTAACGATTAGATCTAATCTGAGTTTGGTGTAAAATCTTGGATGCTGTGAAGGAGTCCGGTCTGTGCAAAAGAAACGAAGCAGTAAGTTTAGAACTACAAGGCATTTCCAGAAATGAACAATACAATTATGATCACTGATAGATGAAGTGAACGGCACAGATTATCTGTTTATCATGATAGTAGGTGGGTAAATTAGACAACAAGTAAACATTTTATGTTAGAAGCAGGAAAGTGAATTTGGATATCTGGGTGGCTGGTCAGAGCATCTCTTGTTGAGCTTTCTCAACCTGCTGTGGTCAGTATCTGTTAAAATCATTCAAAGAGGTGGACCAACTTAATATTAGAAAGGTCGGTGCCTCGCCTTTGCGTACATTTTAGAAAATAACTAGAGAGATCTGCTTCCTGGATACAGGGACCAGTTTCATCCTTATTTTTACTGGGCCATTATGATGTCATTGGAACAGCTTTGACGTCCTCATCGAATGTAAATGTTCTAATAAATACAAATCTGATTCAGCAACCAGCTACAATCGTACCCTTCGTCTGATTGGCATCGATCTCAGCTTCCTACTCTCACTTTTGTGATACAAAAGCCACACCCTCGCTATCAGAGTCACTTTTACTATAGATCCGTTTTGACGAACGGATGAAAATAACTTCTGAAATCAGTGATATGTCGTTATATCGAGCACTTTATCAAAAGGCAGATAGACGTTTAGTTAGCAAGTGCGACTAGCTACGTTTTTTCTCTTTATTACTTTCTCTTGTGCTCTGCACGGAAATGAACAACCTCAGCATTCGGCCTGCCTCTCTCTATGCATCAGTCGTATGTGAAAATACTCATTTATTTGAGCCTAGAAGGTCTCAAAAGAAGTCAGAATAAGTTCTAAACTGGTGGCTATCACTGTCTGGTACTAAATGCGGCCTAAATTGTTTAACCAAGCATAAAGTAATAAAGAAAAATTCTGAAATCGAACGCTCTTACCTTTTTTTGCTCCACCGGCACAAAAAACAGCCCTTGAAGCATCTGTGACGCAAGAAACCACTAAACTTCCCTTACTGACTTCCTGACTCGTTTAGTCTCTCTTTGTCTTAATTCCACATTTCTAATCATCGGTACGTCTTATTACATGATTATATGCACACGTGTACAGAAATAACTAAATTATACCTTTACAATGTATTTTCACAATCTATTCTCATCATGGACATTTTAATAAATGATATTTATGTGCACTTTAATTTCAGATCGACAAACTGTTCATGATTTCTACTTGTTTTGTTGGCTGCTTAATCTTGAAGAGCATCTTTTATGTCCAGTAGAGAGGGACCCCAACTGGACCATTAACATCCAACGTGTACCGGATGTAGGATTGTTCAGAACCAAGCAGAAACACTTCTATATACTGTTATACCAGCAAAGTTAGCATTCTCTATCAAATAAATGCATATTGAATATTTAATTGTTTATTTGTTTGTTCACCGTCATGTTTTACACTTGACAGGAGATGGTCATTCATTACACAACTCACATCAAACACATTCATGGATAATTTTGTATCTACAATAGATCTAGCTGCATGTTTTTGGGCTGTGGGAGCGTTTAGTGCCCACTGAGGACCTGATTTAAGCAAATAAGGGTCATATTTCTTGTTCAAAGGCCCGTCAGTAGCACCCTGGCAAAATGGTTAACTGGTCCTGTATCATAAACACTAAACAAAGACGCCCACTACATTTATTATATTCATTATACGAACGGCACGGTGGCTTGGTAAGAAGTACCAGGTTCTTCATTCTATGCAGAGTTTGCATGTTCTCCCCACGTCTGCGAGGATTTATAGTTTACGGGCGCCCCGGTTTCCTACCATAGTCCAAGAACATGCAGGCCAAGCGAATTGAAGATACAAAATCTATGACCTTGTGATGAACGCTATCTAAAGTGTGAGACATGATGATAAAGACTAAATAAAAACACTGTAATCAAAATCGTTTAATGGACAGTTTATGTCAGACATGACTTAACAATCTTAAGACTTCCGTGACATATTTAAGCTTATTGTTTGACTTCCGTTGGGGTGGCACGATGACTTTGTGGTTAGCAGTGTCGCCTCCTGGGTTCGAAGTTCTGGAAGTCGGCCCCCGGGGGCTCTCTGTCTTGAGAGTTTGCTCTCCCTGTGTCCGTGCGGGTTTCCTCCGGGTACTCCGGTTTCCGCCCACAGTCCGAAAACATGCAAGAAAGGCAAATTAAAGAGATTGTTAATTGTCCATGAGTGTGTGTTCGATGTGACTGATTGTTTGAAACTTGGTGCAACGAATGACGAACATTTCAGGACTTTGAAAAAAAAATAACATGACGTTAAAGTGATTAATAAATAAATCAATAAACTTCTGTTGTGGTTTTGTGGAAGTTTGTCGACCTGTTGTCGACTATTGTGAAAGTGCGGGTTTGTTATTACAATGTTTACGGTAGCGTTGCTACACCGTTAGCGGAAGTGCTGCGTTTTTTTGTTTTGCTAACAGCTGTGTTTAGTGTTTGCAGTTTTACTATCGCGTCGAGAATCAAGCGAATATAATAATAAAACAAAACAAAGTCTTTGTATTGTGTTATTAACCTACAGGGGGTGTTTTTATTTGAAAAAAAAAAAAGAAATATCACAACAATGTCTCAGTGCGGGTTCCAGGAGCAGCTGCTCTCCGTGGTGGAGGTTTTAGCTAAAGCGGCTACCGAGGAGATAAACCGCCGGGTGGTGGAGAACTGCGCCCTGATCCGGATCGAGTTATCCCGCAGTCAGAGGGACATCGACCACCTCAAAAAGAAATGTTTACTGATGGAGGGCGAACTGAGGAAAGTACGCGGGAGAGCCAGGAGGAAAGGTACTCGAACCCTCGCCATCAGCCGAATCCGTCCGTGCCCAGGATTACGGGTGTTCCTAATAAAGTGGTCAGAGTTAGCACTTTATTAGGAACTTCTGTGATCACTGTTATTGTGTGTCTCCCTAAATAAAGCTCTTAATTCCTTATAACTGTCTGTGTTGTGCATTAAATGTGACCTGGAATGGGATTCTAGTCTTAACTATTAGGCTTGTGTTGAAGAAAAACAACAGCAGCAGCTCTGGAACAGCTCTACATGGTGTAAGAAAGAAAAAAAGATATAAAGATATAAATAAAATAAATTTTTAATTCATTTGTCATTACACATATACTGATGTACAGTACAATGAAATGTTTCTCTTCGTATATCCCAACTTGTCTGGAAGTTTGGGGTCAGAGCACAATGTACAGCGCCCCCTGGAGCAGACAGGGTTAAGGGTCTTGCTCAAGGACAGTGAGCAACAGTGGCCTGGATTAGAACCCCCAACCTTTGGGTTCCCAGCCCAATGCTCTACCCACTAGGCTACACTGTCCCTGAAAGCGCTGTTAATAAGTGATTAGAACCTACGACCTTCTTCTGTTTAAATTAAGGAAGTTAAATCATTTCTCTTTTGACTTCAGATTCTTGTTTTTTAGTTTGACCATTTATTTTCACAGAACTGCCACTCCCTGGACGCCCCCCTTTTTCATATCAAGTGTTCATTTTGGAAACCAGCACGTCTGGTTCCTTTTTCTCATTTCATCGATTCATGTCGATGCGAACGAAAGCTCCAGTCAGCCGGACCCGGGCCCGGACCCGTCGTGGATGTTAGCGGTTAAAGACGAGTATGCGATGTGATATGTGACGTGTGTTCTTTCTCTCGTTTGTTTTTAGGGTTCGTCTGTGGTCAGTCTGAGAGGATGCAGTTTCAGAGCGTCTGTGCCACAGAAACGAACATACGCGGTGTCGAAACGGCTGTCGCACCAACACTGCAGGATGTGGAACCATCAGCACAGCACATCCGTCAGGTAGAGACGACATATTAGAATCGTCTCATCATACAATGTTACGAACGATTGATACTTGATGTTACAGATACAAAGTGGCGTAGTGACCCGGGTTGATTCCACAATGTTTTTTGGTTCGTTTCTTATTCGAGACACCGGAGACCCGTGTACATACCGCTTGTTTGTTTTACAGACTGTTCCAAATGTGGAAGAACAATCCGAGGCGATTCATTCAGTCATTAAAGTGGAGGGAACGGCGTCGAATGAGCTGTGGAAGAGTGAAGAAAGTATGAGGACAAGAAAACTTACACACACATCGATGTGCTCACCACAACACAAAAAATAATAAAAGGCTTTCAGGGATTTAATTTCACCATGAAACATTACTGTACTGATATTTAACAATAAATCTCTTTTTTTATTGTTATTTTGTGATGCAATTGCACCGTTTAAACAGCAGAGGTCGCACTTACAGTGACCTGTCATTTTATGCAACCTTACATTTCAAAATAAAGCCTTTAATAATAAAAAAAAAAATGTAATAAATATGTAATTATACATTTGTGGAAAAATCTTTAGACATTTGAATCTGTTTAGTTTATAATGCTCTATGTTATTTTAATAATAATTAATATTATCCTAGAGTCCCTTTTACAACTGCTAATCTCATTTTCTTTAATCTAATCTCGCTTATTTGTTTATTGAATAAATACAATGTCATTTTTCTTCGTGCAACAGGACAGTTTTCCTTTGAGCATCATGACCTTGAACCGGATGACCAGGTCGAGGAGAACCCTGCAGGACAGACCGAGGACAGACCGAGGACGAACTTCACGTCGGCCGCCTCCCCCGTGAAGGAGAATCACATTCGGCTTCACTTAAAAACTGAAAAAGAAGAAGAGGAGCAAACGGACGTGAGAGGAGCCAGACCGGTGGAGGAAAACGAACCGAGGTCAGAGGGCACAGATCATCAAAGTCCGTTCTCATGTAACCTTTCGGGCTTCTCACAGACCACGGAGATCGTGGAACAGTCCGGAAACAACGGCAGCTGTGTCGAGAGCGATCGGATCGGGATGTTTAGCATGTCTGATCAGAGCCAGCCAGCCTGGTGCAGAGTGGTCACACATGATACCAATCAGATGGGACACCACCAGCCTCACAGACCTTTACCCCCACCCCAAGAGAGCGGCGTCAGAGCCGGGATCTCCTTCCAGACCGGCCCATTTTTAGGTAGAGGCCGGGGTGGGTTGAGGCGCCTCAGGTCTCAGTGGATAACGAACGTGAATGGTGAGCGGCGATTCGGGTGCTCGTACTGCCAGCGGACGTTCGTGAGGTTCGGCCAGCTGAAGGAACATCTACGCAGCCACACGGGCGAACGGCCGTACACCTGCACCCAGTGTGGACGCAGCTTCACCAAACAAGGCAACCTCATCCGGCACGCCGTGGTACACAGCGGAGAGAAACCGTACCAGTGCAACCAGTGCGGCAAACGCTTCACCCAGCGATCTAGCATGAAGTCCCATCAGAAAACTCACACGCCAGACAGAGACGCCACCATGTTGGGATTCGCTGCACATCAGACGCTCAGAGAGCCACGAGACCTGGCCAGAACGCACACGGGACATTTCATATAGCAACAATTACACATGTTAGGATCATGACACATTTTTTCCCCCAATATTTTTTGAACAATGTGAAATTGAAGATAAATTATTTGTTATTACGTTTACTAGTTCTTATTGGAAGAAAATAAGTAAACAGTATTTTCTATTATTAATATTGTAATAATAGAAAATAAGTATTTGTTTTTATCTTTTATTCGTTTAACAATGTTCTTTTCTTTTTAAGGTAATTGCAAAATAATGGATTCATTTTTTTCTGTACTTAAAATAAGCACCAATTTAAATTGATTCCCTAAGTCGGTTGATTCGTATCGATTCTTGTTGAATCATTACATCCTTTCTAGAGGTGTAATAATAAACTGTATGATACTGAAAACAAAATTTTCCCTCATTTTTTTTTTCCCCAAACACAATGAAATTGATTTGTAGGCCCTTTTTGCTTGGAGGACAGCTTTGTCTATTGCACTCAACTTCATGAGGAGCCACTTGCAATGACTTTTCCAATTCATCCCAAAGACAATTCGATCAGGATTAAAAAGATATCAAATAAAAAAATATATCTAATAAGTATCATCGATCTTTTTTAAGGAGATTGTGATCGTGTGCATCAGGTCTTAAATACTTTACATCGGGTGTTCATCAAGTATTGTTTGTTTGTGTCATGTGTTGGATTTCAGTGGACACACCTAAACGTCACATGCTAAGGTGTACACACACTCTTTACATCGCTGCCCGACAGGGATCGTGATCTTTGGAAAAGAAAATTACGTGTATATTTAGGTGTCTATTTATTTTGTGTTTATGTCAATTGAAGACTGTTCAAAATGTAAATCAACAAAGAATAAAAATCAATGGTGGAAACTAATCATTTCTGATTTACATACACACACATTTCCATATAAGACATTTCAGTGTTTCCAATCAGTGAATGAAGTTCCAGGAGGCAATCGAGTGGTCAGCAGAGCCGAGAGGAGATACACTAAACACCTGAACAGTTTGCCTGTTGAGAACACTGAACTTTCAAACTTCTAGGTACTGATGCTTAACCAACAGAGCCACTGAAGTCTTAAGAATAAGTTTAATATGTTAAATAATATAATTGTCACAGTACTACTGCCACCTGGTGGTTACTAAATACTTCTACATTTATGTCACTGCACTACTTGAACCTGGTAGTTACTGTTTATTACTAAAACCTACATCACTTAACCTAGTGGTTATTATTAAATAGTGATCTATCACTGCCACCTGCTGGTTATTAAGTATACTGTACCTCCAGCATAGTATTAAAAAAATTTAAGTTATTGAATGTTTCGACATTTTTGTCACTATACTGCCACCTGGTGGTTAGTAATTTTTTAGTAGTTAGTTATTTTACATGTAGCACACTATTACTGCTACCCAGTGCTCACAAAATATAACACACATCACCGTACCACTGCCACCTAGTGGTTATTTCTACATTTATGTCACTAATACTTCTACCTGGTGGTTATTAAATGTTATATGTTGTAATGTATTACTGCCACCTAGTGGTTATCAAATATTTCTACAATAGGAAGTGATCATATAATTTAAAAAAATTGTTGGCCATGATTAAAGCGATGATTAAAGAGAGAAACATTCAGGTCCACACTTGATTGTCAAATTCTTCATCGCTTTAAATTTGAGTCCAAGTTTGAGTATCTGACGCTGCCCCGTTCTTTGCCAGAAATAGTTAAAATGGCAATTCTCACTTAGTCAAAATTTCAATTCTAGAATGGACAGGATAATCTCTGACCAGGTTTTCCTGAGTCAACGTTGCAGTCCGTAAAATGCCCTAGTTTAAATGTAATATTAAAATAAATATTAACAGTAATATTCCGAAGTGTAGAGGTAACACAAAGTTCTAATCACTAAATGACGATGTCACGGCCCAGTCGAATATATAAAGTTTACAACAGTGAAGTCAGACACACAGCCAAGAAGATGAATCCGGTTGTGTTATGAAAAACTCTTACCAGGAGCACAGGAAGCTTAAAAGTTAAGGAAAATGTGGTTTTGATAAATGAGTACGTCAGTTACGAAGTTTGTACTTGAAATCACCACAGAGCTTTTAAAATAACCCACATTTTCTCAGTAAGAGATTGGCTACACAAGATCATTCACAGCATTAGTGCCCCCATCCTCTAAATGTAAACAAGGAAAGGAGAAATAAATTAGTAAAGTTTATAAATGTTTTTAGGGTCTGTATTTGGATGGTCGTGCTGCATATTATTGGAACAAATTGGGGCCACAAGGAAAATAAGTCCATGGACAGTGTTTTAGTTTTCACTAAAGCAAAATCAGGCATTCCAACATTCAATAGCACTTATAAAAAATCAGAA